>CAUYQV010039483.1:0-15322 GCA_963574575.1 Galagoides demidoff | reverse complement strand
TTGAGACGGAGCCTCAAGCTATCCCCCTGGGTAGAGTGCCATGGCATCACAGCTCACAGCAACCTCCAACTCCTGGGCTCAAGCGAGTCTCCTGCCTCCGCCTCCCAAGTAGCTGGGACCACAGGCTCCCGCCACAACACCTGGCCATTTTTTGGTTGCAGCCATCATTGTTGTTTGGCAGGCCCGGGCTGGGGATTCGAACCCGCCACCTTAGGTGTATGTGGCTGGCACCTTAGCCACTTGAGCCACAGGCGCTGAGCCTACTTCTTCATTCTTAACATAGGCTTATAGTGGTTTTCATCTCAGCAGTTTTAGACATTATCTAGTGATTTCACATTGTGATAGATCCAGTCATTCCTTTACTTATTCATTAATCCATTTATTCAAGGATTTTTTTTTTTCTGGAGAACATAAATTTTCTTTCCACCCAAGGAAACACCTCAGAGTAAGATTGCAGGGCCAATCTTTGTCTTTGTAAGAAACTGACAAACTAATTTCCAAAAGTTCTGTGAAATTTTCCATTCTCAACTGCAATGTATAAGAGTTCCTGTTGCTCTGTGTCCTCACGATGTATTGTCAATATTATGGAGTTAGGCATTGAAATAGGTGTGTGGTGCTGTCTCATTGTGGTGTTCATTTTCACATCTCTAATGACTAGTGATGTTGAGCATGTTTGCATGTGCTTATAGTCATTTGTAAATAATCTTTGGTAAAATGTCCATTTAAGTATTTGGACAATTAAGAAATTTAATTCTCTTATTAATTTTCTTATTGTGAGTTGTAAGAGTTCTTTGTCTATTCTATAGATAAATTCTTTGTCAGATGTGTAATTTTCAAATATTTCCCCCCAGTCTGTAACTTATGTTTTTGGTCTCTTAACTGTGTATGTTTTTTTGTTGTTGTTGTTGTTGTTTTTAACTGCATATTTGTAGAGGAAAAGTTTATGATTTTGATGCGGTCCTATTTATCAATTTTTGCTTCTATGATCATGTTTTTGGTATTGTATCTGAAAACTAATTGCCAGGCCCAAGGTCATGGAGATTTTTCCTGTGTTTTCTTCTAAAAAGTCTTATAGCTTTATATTTCATATTTAGGTTTCTGATCTATTTTTAATTAATTGTTGCATATTGTGTGAGGTTTAGAAGTAGGCTAATTTTCTTTAATGTGGGTACATTTAGTACAATTGTTCCAGCACCATTTGTTAAAAAGGCCATTTTTTCCTCATTGATTTTTCTTTGCCTGAAATTATTTGGCCATATTCATGTGAGTCTAAAATTCTGCCTTTTGTTCCATTGATCTATATTGTCTCTCTCTCTCTCCCTTTCTTTTGAGGTAATTACTATTACCTCTGTGTAGGCTTCCAGATATTCTATGTATATGCAACCACATATATAAGTATATTTGTTTTTCATTTTGAGGTTACTGAAATAGTCATGTAATTTACATACTATTTTGCATTTTTTAAATTTAACCTAATATCATAAGATGGGTCCATGTTTGTTCAGTCCAATTACAACTATCTCATTTATTTTCATGATTGCATACTATTCCATTGTATGGATGTATTAGAATTAGTTTAAAAAATTTCCTATGCTGAGGATATAGATTGTTTCTACACTTTTGCTATAATAAATAATTCTTCGATCAATAGCCCTGTACATGTTTTAATCTATGCACATATAACTGTGGCTATAAGATCAATTCCTAAAAACAGAATTCCTGGGTCAAAGTACATGTGCATTTTACATTTTTACAGATTTTGCTAAATTTCCTTCTTAGACATTGCTCTTAGAGATTTATTCTTCCATCAAGAATGTACTAGAACTACTCAGCCATAAAAAAGAATGAAATAATGTCTTTTACAGCAACTTGTATGGACTTGGAGACCATGATCCTAAGTGAAATAATCTGGGAATGAAAAAACCAATACCACATGTACTCTCTAATAATTGGGAGCTAATAAATGGACACACACGGGCACAAAGAGATGTAAAGGTCATTAGAAACCAAGAAGAGAAGAAGGTAGAAGGGGATGAGGAGCACAATTTACCTCTTGTGTACATTGAATGCTATTTTGATGATGGGCATGCTGAAAGCCCCAACTTAGGGAGGGGGAAGAAATAGGGAAGGGAGGGGAATGGTATGCTCCCACTTAATGGGTACAACAGTGTAAGGGTATATGGCATACTCTTGCGTGCAGGACACAACCACAAGAGGGACTCTACCTAACAAATGCAAACATTGTAACCTAGTTGTTTGTACCCTCACATTAACCTGAAATAAAAAAACCCCAACTTATGCATTATAAAAGGTATCCAGGTAACAATAACATTTGTACTTGCTTAATACTTTGAAATTAAAAAAATGTTCCCGAGTGTTCATTTTTCTCACACCACATGTGTTTTCTGTCTTTGTTAATATGACAGGTAAAAAATTATATCTTATTGTAGTTTAAAGGTGGGTTTCTTGTATGAATGAGGTTGATTGAGTATTTTTTGGTATGTTTAACAGCCATTTCTTCATATTCTTTTCCCATTTATCTATAGCATTTTTGTTCTTCATTTAATTTGTATTAATACACATACATACACAGATATATGTTCATATGTATATAGATATAACCAGGATTTCTATAAATTGCTGCCAAAATATTCCTGATGCAGTAAATGTCTCATAAGCAGTGTCCTATATACGTACATGAATATATGTGTATTTGTACACACATGTACAGGCATAGCTTATTTTATTGAGCTTTGATTTATTGCATGTGGCAGATACTGCATTTTTTTAAGGCTGGATTAGTTTTATTAATGTCAGATAAAATAGATTTAAATACAAAGGATATTACTAGAGATACAGAGGGATATTTCAAAATGATAAAGACTCAATTCTCCAGAAAGTCATGATGAACATAGATGTGTATACATTAACAACAGGTTTTTGATATACACACATACACATTGCTGAGAGAACTAAAGTGGGAACTCAACATTTCCACAGTCACAGTACAATTTTTTTTATTGTTTCAGGTTAATTGAGGGTACAAAGGATTAGGTTATAAAGTTTGCATTTTTTAGGGTAAAGTCCCTCTTATAATTGTGTCCCCATAGTACAGGTTACACTTTTTGTGTGTTTTTTTAAATTAAATCATAACTGTGTACATTAATACTGTCATGGGGTATAGTGTGCTGTTTTTATATACAATTTGAAATATTTTCATCAAACTGGTTAACATAGCCTTCATGTCATTTTCTTAGTTATTGTACACTTTTTAAACTGACAGAACAACTTACATAAAAACTCAATAAAGACACAGAGCAACCTCATGCTCTTGGGCTCAAGAGATCCTCTTGCCTCAGTTTCTCACGTAGCTGGGACTATAGGCAGTAGTCTATATAGTAGCTCTGGTAACTGCTGTGATCTACATGATATTGTTTGGATACTACACTAACAACCACAGAATACATTCTCCTTAAAATGCGTATGATACGTTCTCCAACATAGACCATTTTCGGTGTCATTACATGAGTCCTAATAAATACAAAATGATTAAAATATTATAGAGCAATTCATCTCAGAGCAGTAAAGTTAAGTAAGAAATCAATAACAATAAGAGATCTAGGAAAATGTCATTATGTTTTCTTCTAAAAATTTTATTTTATGCATTCTTGATTGCCTTAGTGAAAATTTTCGAAGATATTTTATTTTAAATAATTATAGGTATAGAGAAAGTCATGAAGAAATGTATAGAGATATTATGTGCACTCTTTGCCTACCCTCCCCCAATGTTAACAACAGCTGCATAACTAAAATGGAATATCGAAGCCAGAAAATTGGCGTTGGTGCAATCCACAGAATTTATTCATATTTCTCCAGTTATACATGCATTTGTCTGTGTGTGTGCTGTTTACGTTGTTTGTTCACAGGTGTAGCTTTAAGTAACTGCTGCCATAATTAAGATACAGAACTATGCCAACTACCCCATCACCACAAAGGTCCATGTTATGCCTTTATAGACACACACAGCCCATCCCCTTATCCTGAATCCATAGCAACCACTAATCTATTCTCCATCGCCATAATTTTGTTATTTCTTTTCTTTCCTTTCATTAAGTCATATGTACATAGATCATGAGTGCATTTATGCCTGTGTGGTGTTCCATGTGTTGATTTTTTGTACAAATTGAAGTAGTCACACACAACGAATTATCATAGCTTTCACCTCATTTACTTAATCACTGTGTTAAGACATTTGTGTTCTATACTTGATAGATTGACTTGTACCCTTGCAATATGCTCCATAGGTGTGGGCTCACCATGAGCCCTCCCTTAATTCAAAGTTTATGGTAAAAGCCCACATCTAGCAAGTCTACTGGCACCATTTTCCCAATAGCATGTGGTCACTTCGTGTTTGTCACAGTTTGGTAATTCTCACAATATTTCAAACTTTTTTGTTATTATTATATCTATTGTGGTGACTTTGATGTTATTATTATAAGTGTTTTAGAATGTTACCACTATAATTGCTGTGGGGTGCCACAAATTGTGCTCATGTAGGACAGTGAACTTAATTGATAAATGTGTGTGTTCTGACTGTTCCACTACCTGGCTGTTCCCCTTACTCTCCCCCTCTCCTCAGACCTCCTTATTTTTTGGGACACAACAGTATTGCAATTAGGTGAATTTATAAACCTACAATGGCTTTTCAGTGTTCAAGTGAAAGAAAGAGTTGCATGTCTCTTTATTTATTGACTGATTTATTTTTGAGACAGAGTCTCACCCTGTCACCCTGGGTAGAGTGCCGTGGCATAATCATAGCTCACAGCAACCTCATGCTCTTGGGCTCAAGAGATCCTCTTGCCTCAGCTTCTCATGTCGCTGGGACTATAGGCACCTGTCACCACACTGGATTAGTTTTTCTATTTTTAGTAGAGATGAGGTCTCCCTCTTGCTCAGTCTGTTCTTGAAGTCTTGAGCTCAAGTGATTGTCCTGCCTCTACCTCCTGGAGTGCTAGGATTACAGGTGTGAACCACCACACCTGGTATATTGCTCACTTTAAATCAAAAGCTAGAAATAAATGATAAAGCTTAGTGAGAAAGGCATGCCAAAAGCCTAGATAGGCTGAAAGCTAAGCCTTTTATGCCACTTAGCTAAATTTTAAATGTACCCACCTTTTTAGTTTCACAGTCTCATAGCTGGAGAAGAATTTTACCTCTGAATGAATCATAAATCAAGTCTCATCCATGTGACTTTATGTGATATTTAGATGAGACTTTAGACTTAGAGTTGATGTTGGATCCAGTTAAGACTTTTAGGGCTGTTGGGATAAGGTGAATGTATTTTTCGTACATCAAGGACATGAATTTTGGGCAACCAGAGCTAAATTATAGATAGAATTGTGCCCCCCATTCATATGTTGAAGGCCTCGCCTCCGATATGAATGTGTTTGCAGGTAGGGTTTTAAAAGAGGTAATCTAAGTTAAATTAGGTCATAGGGGTGGGGCCCTAATGAACTGGTGTCCTTATAAGGATGTGTGTGTACTGAGGAAAGGACACATGAGAACAAAAGGAGAAAGCTGCTGTCCAAGCCGGAGAGAGAGGCCTCAGTAGAAACAAATATGTTGATGTCTTGACCTTGTACTTCTATCATTGAGAACTTCAAGAAAATAAGTTTTTGTTTTTTAAGCCACCCAGGTTGTGGTACTTGTTACAACAATCCTAGAAAACTAATACAGCCACTAGAATTAGGTTTTCTACAACTTGCTGCCCAAAATATTCCTGACTGATACAACGTCTCATGGGCAAGATGCACACACCCACACACATATATCCACAAATGTTTGCATATATGTGGACACACATACCTACCGGTTGAGTGTCCCTAATCCAAAAATCTGAAATCTGAAATGCTCCAAAATCTAAAAATTTTTGATGACATGACACTCAAAGGAAATACTCATTGGGGAATTTTTGTATTAGGAATGTTCAACTGGTAAGTATGATGCAAATGTTCCAAAACCTGAAAACACCCCAAATCTCAAACAATTTTTGTCCCAAGCATTTTGGGTAAGGGATACTCAACCTATATATGTTATATGTGTACATATACAATACCTATAGTATACACAAACACACATATTTGTGCACAGACACAAGCATACCCACACCCATTCTTCTCCCTCCAGTAGCTTCAGGGCTGATGGTTTTCAGTGTGATTTAGGGATATTAGATGTCAAGGCTACTCTTGAGCTAGGGAGTGTGGTATGAGAAGAGGTTCAGTTAAAATGCCTCAAAGCTCACTCTTTTATAGAAAATCAGCTATTTTTCTTGAGTAAAGGCTACCTAGATTTCTGAAGGTCTTTACTTAATTTCCAGAGTTCTTAAAATGTTGATTCTGACAAATGTTTTCTCGTTGATTTTACGGAGGAGGGAATTTTCAGAGGTCCTGATTTCACCATTCCCACCAATATCACTCTGAAGATTTTTTAAAAATGTTTTTTGTTTTTGCTTTTTAAGCATTTTTGTGCTGTAAGTCTTGGTTCTCTTATTTCTGTTTTGTTTGCTTGCTTAATGTTGGAGCTCTTCCTCAAGTGCATTCATTTACTCATTCAACAAATACCAAGTGTCTAAAATGTGCCAATGAATCAAATTGGTTGATATTAAGTGAACGAAATTAAAATGAAGACTCTGCTATCATGAAGGTTACATTCTAGTGGAATGGCAATAATATAGCATCAGATGATAACTGCTGAGTGCTATAAAGAAAAATGAGGTAAACTATGCAGAGCAAGAGAGAGATGTGCATATTATTTATTGATAGAGTAGGTACAACTCAACATCCAAGAGATAAGTGTGGTCTGAATGTACTGAGCAAAGAGAAGAGAAGAATGTGTTTGGAAGAAAAAGGCCTTTGATGGCCTGGAAATGGATTTTGGCATTTACTTTGATCAAAGTAGGAAAGCATTAGGGGATTTTATAAAGAAAAGTGACATGGTTTGAGTATGTCTTAAAAGTATCACTCTGACTACTCTACTCTGTTGAGAACAGGCTGAAAGAGGGTGAGGGTGAAAGGTGGGAAACCAGTTAAAAGACTATTGCAACAATCCAGATGAGAGATAAGTTTCCTGGGTGAGGGTGGTGGCAACGGAGGTGATGATAAGTGGTAGAATTCAAGTATTTTATGATCCTTGGCTGTCTGTATATATTTATGAGTAAGACACAAAAACAATTCTTGGAATTCTGCGTGTGAGTGAAGATTCTTGATGGGTAGTCTACAATGCAGGGTGGTTGGGCAAGAAGCCAGACTTTTGCAACTGGTTGAAAAAGTGAGCCCAGATCTCCAGAGCCCTCAGTTTCCTCCTGTTTAAAATCTCATCTGTAAGTATAAGGAGATCTTTTATGCTCAGATAGGCCATTTTCTATAACAATTCTTCCACATCTTGGGGCACGGAGGGACATACATCTAGCTGCTGCCAGATTTGGAGCCCAGTGGGGGAGATCCTGGGCGTAGGTATAGGAGCAGCATCACAGTTTCAGGAACGGACTTAAGATGTCTCCTCCTTGTTTTAGGCTTACACATACTCTCCAGAATACCTGGTGTCTTTTAAGTCCTGACCCTCTCCATTTGATACATCCAGAAATAAAACCTCCAGTTTCTTGCCTAGAGGCTTAGGGTGAGGGTGGGAACCGCAGAGAGTTATACAGTCCATCTACAGATATTCAACCAATGTCCTATTTTCAGCTCTGCCCTTCATACCTGCCTTATTGGTGCCTCTCAGAGGTTTTATGGAGCAAATCAGCTGGGTTATGTTCTGTATCCTCCTCTGTATGCATTTAAAGTTATAGCTTCACCCTCTTTGTTCTAGTTCCAAGAACTGTTGATATCTTTCACCCACTGCTGTCTCTTCTCCGAATCTTTTGAATCCTTATAAGAGTATGCCTTTTTATTCCTTTGTTTTTATTTTTGGAGCACTTGTGAGTGAATGGAAATAAATATGGGCTATCGACTCGCATCTTTAACGAGGTGTGTGTGCTTTGCTAACACTCCTTGTGATCCTCTCCATGTTTTAATTTCCTTTTCCCTCACTAACAATCATTCGCCTATTTTTTGGGGCATCTATCATGGAGTTTTACGGCTCTATTTTAGAGACAGATACATATGAGTTTGGCTTCTGGTTATGCTATTTCACAGTTGTGCCGTCATGAAAAATTCCCTTAAATTCTTTGATATATAAATATAATAGATTCCATTAAAACATGAGGGAAATTGAGGGCTCTGGAGATATAACATACAGCACAGTCACTGTGGTTAATAACTGCATTCAAGTCAACTGCATTGTTGACTTGAAATTTGCTAAGAGAGCAGATCTTAAGTTTTCTTACTCCTCTAAACACAATGTGGTGAAGGATGTGTTAATTTGGTGGTGGTGATAATTATACAATGTATACATATAGCAAACCAATATGTTGAACACCTCAAATGTATATAATTTTCATTTGTCAATTATACCTCATCAAGCTAGAAAAGACAGAAAACATGGGTGATTATTATACCACATCAAAGAGATTTGTAAGTACTTAATGCACTGCTGTAGGTAAATGTCCTAGCATAGGTTTTTGTCCAGGCTCCATAAATGCTATATATTATTATTCAGTCTTGCAAGTCTTTTACCACTTTTTATCAAAGCTGCAGCTTCTGCTGGGAGGCAGAATAATTTGGTAGTCATGGGATGTATTTAAATTCCATAGGCTACGATTCCTTGAGTTGTATCTTTTGATTATAAATCCTAAAAGACTTGCTCAATAGGAGGTATACAGGTTGCCTAATTAACCTTGCCATATCATGACATTGTGATCATCTTTATTAATTTTGTCATTCATCCTTTAATCCAATCATTTATCATGGGCTGGGCTCTTATCATGTGTCAGACACTGTGTTAGGTGCTGGGAAACCATGAAGGTGAGACTCAGCAAAGCGGGTAGACAGCGTCCTTGTACTCAAGGATACAACAGCCCAAGGGGTAAAGAGACAAGTAGGAGAAGTTTTGAAACAATGTGATTGTGCTACAATGAAACACATTCTTCTGTGACTAAATAATTGTTTGATATCTGCAGCTTTCCTTGTAAGAGCAAAGACCTCATGTATCTTGTTTATCATTGTTGCCTCAGTGCCTAGCACTGTGCCTGGTGCGTGTGATGTGCTCAATGAAAATTTTGTTATTAAGTGAATGATGTACAATGAAACATTGTCAAGAATAAATATATTCCAGTTCAGCAAGTATTACCTGAATGCCAAGTATGTGCCAGCATGGCGTGGGGCATGGAGAATACATAGGTGAATAACAAATGACCTTTTTCCCCTTGACGATTCCAAGTCTATTATGGAGACACACAACTAAACAGTCAATTATAATACAGTATGATAAAAGCCATAAATAAAGCCCCAATCAGATGTGAATTCTAAGCTTGAGGGCTTTGGGTAAGGCTAGAGCCATTAAACATGATTCTGAAGATGCATTTCATTTTCTACAATAAGATTTGGCAGGGAAACAATTGCTTAAAGAATCTATTATTTTTTTCAGAGAATGTGTGGAAATCTTGTTATTGTTAATGGCAATAGAATAGAGAAGAAAATGGAATAAAGAGCAATATCTAAATAAGCTATCATTATATATGAAATAGAGTCATTTAGTGGTTAAGTGATGCTTGTTAGGAAGTTATCCTGGCAGTTGCTTTTGGAAAAAGAAGATCAAAAGCACACCAAGAATGGAAGTTAATGCCATCATTACTTACTTAGTATGAATCTACAACAAGACAATATGTTCATGAAAATAAAATATCATTTAAAGAATCGAGAGTGATTTTCATCTTTATTGTTATGTGTAACTTTTCCTTTAAATAACAAACAAATCTGTTTATCACTTTACCATAGGAAACAGTGACTGAGCTGATAAAGAAGGTATACTAGGTAAGAAACAGAAACTATTATGGCTTAGAACTTACCATTCATCCTGACAATAAGGAGGAAGCTGAACAAATTGAATAATCAACCAACATTTTTAGATCCAGCAGGAAAGTGAGGTGATAGGGTGCAACCACTGGCCCAAAAGTTGAAGAGACATGCAGATACAGAGAATTACAACTTACCAGAGCAGAAACCCAAGAAGAGAAACTTCCCCAGGTATAAGTGTTGGGGTAGGAAGACCTTAATTGTAATTGACAAAAATTGCTGCATAGTTTAAAATTTCAGGGGACTCATTCCTAGGGAGACCCATATTTTGTGACTTTTACCTCCAGGATCTCTACCAAGTCCTCATAGTGAATACTGAAGAAAAATTCCCTTCTGCTTCCAGGGGGTTGTGGGAAAGGAACTATTTTGAAATACACTAGAACATTCTGTTATTCTATTCTTCTTAAGGCCTGCTTCTTATCAGAGCCTCACCTACTGGGGTTATATCAGAGCCTAACTTACCTAAGAGAAGGGAAATACCCAGCTCCAGTTTCCTCTAATATTCTGCAAAGGGGAACAGAAATTCCCAACTCCAGATCTCTCTAGCCGACCTGTCCTACCTAAGGGGTGAAGTGACTGAGAAGTACTGGTGAAGTTCACAGTCCAAGGGCACAGGCCCAACCAAACTCGGAGCCAAATCATAGGACTATAGAATGCTTCTACTCCACCTACATCTTCCCACCACGTTACTAAAGGCCTATTTCCTGCAGTTGCTTTTACCTAGGACATCAAGTTCACCTTTCAACACAAAATTACAATGCATACTCAAAGGCACAAAACACAGTTTGAAAAGACTGAACCAGCATCAGAGCTAGAGTCAAATATAGCTGGAATGTTGGAATTACCAGATCAGGAATTAAAAAAAAAATGATTAATTGGGTTATAGCTTTCATAAAAAAGCTATAAATCAGTTTCATAGTAGGGCAGAGTACATTGGATACTTTTTCTTCTATTCTTGAGATACTTTGCTAAGAAGACTATGACAGTGGGAGGGGCAAGATGGCAGACAGGTATCAGCCTCTGACAGAAGCACCTGTCCACAAGGAAGGATAAGTTCCATAAAATACCCAACAAAGTTGAAGATTGGGAACCCAGCCGAGAGAGAAGATTGATATCTGTAGGACACCTTTGCTCAGGCAAGTTGCGACTCCTAGAAAGCAATCTACAGGTACATAATAAATCCAAAAGGAAAAGCATCCATCCCCTCCCCAAGGAAACTTGTGTTTTTCTCTTTGTTTTCTCTTCGTCTGCTCCTGAATGTTTCCTACAGGCAAGAGGTGAACTGAGGACATATAATCCAACCCCCATGAGAGAGATACAGGAAGTGGGGTGTACTCCTCTAGAGGGACCCTGCTGAGACATTGAACACCCTCTCTCCAGGGAGAAAAATCCAAATAACTTTTCACCATCATCTTGAATTTCCAGGCCACCCTTCCCCCTTTGCCTGCAGAGGCAGTGAGACGAGGTCCAAGAGTAGCGTCCCCCAACCCCTGCGGGACCAGGAGTTCTTTCCCAGCCCTGCAGCTGGAGAATTGCTTGAGTCCCACATTCCACACACCGAGGCTTCTGGCACTCAGTGCACCCCAAGGCCGCCCCTGGGACTGATCCAGCCCCAGCATTCCTATGCCAGGGTTGCTAGGTGCTGGGCTCCACCATCAGCAGCCCCCTGGGACTTATACAGCTCTGGAGTTCCCCGTGTTGGGGTGCTAGGTGCTCTGCACCACTGCAGGTCACCCCCTGCTACTGATCCAGCCACTGCATTCCCCATACCAGGAGTGCCAGCACTCTGTGCCACTGCTGGCTATCCCCTGAGACTGATCTAGCCATGGAACTCCCTGCACTGGGGCTGCTGGGTGCTCCACTGCTGCTGCAGCAGCCCCTGAGACTGATCTAGCCACAGAGTTCCTGTGCAGGGAGGAATAGGCACTCCAGCTAGGGGCTCCAGCTAGCCCAGCTGTGAAGTTCCCCCCACCAGGGCTGCTAGGAGCTCTGTACTGCAATGACTGCCAGGGGGATGGATCCAGCTGCAGCATTCCTGTGCCACCACAGGTTGCCCCCCCTTGCTGATCAAGCCTCCGCTTCCCCCACACTTGGGTTGTTAGGCACTCCACACCTCAGCAGGCCACCCCCAGGACTGATCTAGCCACTGTGTCCCCCAGTTCAGGGCAGTTAGGAATTCCACACCACCAGGGCCACCCCCAAGACTGATCCACCTGCCACGGGCCACCCCCCAGGACTGATCCAGCTGCAAATTCTTGGTATACTAGGCCCAGTGCCCAACACACAAGAACTGCAAGAGGACGGTCAGTGGAGAGGGAATCACACTGAATTGGCAGTACCCTGAGGTGAAGAGCAACAGCCGCACCAGCTAGAATGAGAAGGCTCACACCCCTGAGGCTTTCTGCACAGATACACTCTATCTCTCTGGGCAATCAGAGGAAGCCAACATCTTTTCCGGTGACAGCTGCTGGAGTAACGGTTTGGGGATGGTCTTCAAATGGTGAAAATTCAGTATAGGGCAGAATCAGTAGAAAAACTCTGGTAACTTGAATAACCAGAGTAGATCAACTCCCCCAAGGAAAGATGGGTCAGATGCAATTGAAGACCCTTTCCTTAAAAAGATGGCTGAGGTGTCATAAATTGAGTTCAGAATCTGGATAGCAAATAAGATTAACAGAATGGAGGAAAGGAGGGAATTAGAATTTCAAATTATTCAAGACCTGTCTCAAGAATTCAATGATTTCCAAAATAAAATGACCAAAGATTATGAGACACTGAGGTGAGAGGTTGAAGCCCTTAAAGATATGAAAAATACAGTAGAAACCCTCAGTAATAGAAGGGAACAGGCAGAAGAAAGCATCTCTGACATTGAAGACAAAGCTTTTGAATGTGTCCAAACACTCATAGATGAAGAGAAATGTGGAGAAAAAAAAGATCATTCTCTCTGAGAGCTCTGGGATAATTCAAAGAAAACTAAAATTCACCTTATGGGAATTCCTGAATGTGATGAAGTTGCGGCACAAAATACAGAGGCTCTTCTTCATAAAATTATGAAAGAGAACTTTCCAGATATGCCAAGAGATTCTGAAGTTCAGATAGCAGATAGTTTCAGAACCCCAGTATGACTCAATCCAAATAAGACATCTCCTAGGCACATCATAATTAACTTCACTAAAGTTAATGAGAAAAGTTAATGAGAAAATTCTAAAAGCAACCAGACCTAAGAGAACCATAATCTACAAGGGGAAGAACATTAGAATCACCACAGATCTCTCTGCTGAAAACTTTAAGGCTAGAAGAGGGTGGTCATCGACTTTTAATCTCCTAAAACAAAATAACTTTCAACCCAGGATCCTGTATCCAGCTAAAATGAGTTTCATCTATGATGGAGAAATTAAATACTTTAATGAGATCCACATGTTGAAGAAATTTGCCATAACTAAATGAGCACTCCAGGAAATTCTCAGACCTATCCTCCATAATGACCAGTGCAATCCTCCACCACATAAATAAACTCACTCAGAAAATTTTGATCAAATTCCAGCTTCCACAGTGGCAAAAAGGATTAAAAATGTCCACTGGAATTTCCAAAAACTTGATATCCAAAATTTTACCAGGGTTATCAATAATTTCAATCAATATGAATGGCTTAAATCGTCCTCTAAAGAGGCACAGACTGGCTGATTGGATACAGAAACTCAGACCAGACATCTGTTGTATACAAGAATCTCATCTTACCTTAAAAGACAAATATAGACTCAGGGTGAAGGGATGGTCATCTATATCCCAGGCTAATGGAAAGTAAAAAAGTAGGTGTTGTAATTTCATTCGCAGATACAATAGGTTTTAAACCAACAAAAGTAAGCAAGGATAATGATGGCCACTACATATTTGTAAAGGGCAATACTTAATATGATGAGATCTCAAATATCAATATCTATGCACCCAACCAGAATGCACCTCAATTTATAAAAGATACTCTACCTGGCATGAGCAAATTGATCTCTCCCAGCTCCATCACAGATGGGGAAAGATCTTTATAAAGAGAACTACAAAACTCTAAATAATGAAATAGCTGAAAATGTTAACAAATGGAAAAACATACCATGTGCATGCTTAGAAAAAATATTTTTAAAATGTCCATACTACCTAAAGCAATATATAATTTTAATGCAATTCCCAATAAAATTCCATTGTCATGCTTTAAAGATCTCTAAAAAATAATACTTTGCTTTATATGGAATCAGAAGAAACCTTGAATAGCCAAGACATTACTCAGAAATAATAACAAAACAGGAGGAATCATGCTACCAGACATCAGACTATACTATAAATCCATAGTGATCAAAACAGCATGGTACTGGCACAAAAACAGAAAGGTAGAAGTATGGAACAGAATAGAGAACTAAGAGATGAAGCAAACTACTTACCGCTATATGATCATTGACAAGCCAATTAAAAACAAAGAGTGGGAAAAAGATTCCCTATTTAACAAATGGTCCAGGATGAATTGGCGGGCGACCTGCAGAAGAATGAAAGAAGAATAAAACTTGATCCACAACTTTTACCACTAAGGTTGACTCTCACTGAACTAAGATTTAAATTTAAGACATGAAACTATAAAAATACTAGAAGAAAGTGTGGGGAAAACTCTTGAAGAAATCGGCCTGGGCAAATAGTTTATGAGGAGGACTCCCCTGGCAATTGTAGCAACATCAAATATACACTACTGGGACCTCGTCAAGTTAAAAAGCTTTTGCACAGCCAAAAGCATGGTAAGTAAAGCAGACAGACAGCCCTCAAAATTGGAAAAGGTATTTGTGGGTTATGTCTCTGACAAAGGTTTAATAACCAGAATCCACAGTGAACTCAAATGTATTAGCAAGAAGAAAACAAGTGATCTCATCTCAGGGTGGTCAAGCGACTTGAAGAGAAAATTTTCTGAAGAAGACAGGCACATGGCCTACAGATATATGAAAAAATGCTCACCATCCTTAATCATCAGAGAAATGCAAGTCAAAACTACTTTGAGATATTGTATAACACCAGTAAGATTAGCCCATGTCACAAAATCCCCAAATCACAGATGCTGGCATGGTTGTGGAGAAAATGAAACACTTCTGCACTGCTGGTGGGATTGCAAAATAATACGTCCTTTTTGTAATGTCATATGGAGAACACTTAGAGAACTAAAAATAGACCTGCCATTTGATCCTATAATTCCTCTACTAGGTATATATCAAGAAGACCAAAAATAACACTACAATAAAGATATTTGTACCAGAATGTTCATTGTAGCCCAGTTCATAATT
>CAUYQV010039482.1:0-16950 GCA_963574575.1 Galagoides demidoff | reverse complement strand
GCAAAGTATCACAAGAATGGAAAAAAAAGTATCCAATGTACCCAGCCCTACTTTGAAACTGATTTATAGCCTTCATATGAAAGCTATAACCTAACTATAGCCTAAGAATATGGGGAGGGGAGGGGACAGGAAAGGGTGGATGGGTAGAGGGAGGGTGACTGAAGGGATCACCTCTGTGGATTATCTTTCAAGGGTACAAGTGAATCTTTCTTAAAGTAGAATATAAATGTCATAGCACAATAACTAAGAAAATGACATGAAGGCTATGTTAACCAGTTTTATGAAGATATTTCAAATTGTATATGAAAACATCACACTGTACCCCATGATTGCATTAATGTACACAGCTATCATTTAATTAAAAAAAAAAGAAAGCAGCAAAAAATATATACATATGTAGTTTGAAGATAAGAGAAAGAAAAGGTACAGAAAGTAGAGAAAGTCAGCTGGGTGCAGCTGCCCTGTAATCCCAGCACTTTGGGAGGCCAAGATGGGAAAATTGCTTGAGCTCAAGCATTCGCGACCACCCTAAGCAAATGAGAGACCCAGCTTTAAAAAAAAAATAATAGAAAGATCAATAAGACATAGTGGCAGGTGCCTGTTGTTCCAGCTCCTTGGGAGCCTGAGGGAGGAGAATCACTCAAGCCCAGGAGTTTGAGCTTGCTGTGAGCTCTGATGCACTGTAGCCCCAGCAACAGAATGCAACCCTGTCAAGAATGAAAGAAAAGAAAAACAAAAGGGAAGAGAAGAGAAGTGGGGAGGGGGAGAAAGTAAGAAAAGTAAATTGAATTGTGGAATTTTGAAGTCTCTGTGTTCAAGGAATTATATCATTTTAAATAATTGAAGAATATTTATGCTAGTCCTGTTAAGAAAGCAAGTTCTTGATCAAAGACAGATGGAGTTAGAAAGAAAAGAAATAATTTACAGACAGCATAAAAGGTCATCAAAACTGAGAAATGATTGTAATGTTTTATTGCACTTTATTGAACAGGAACTTACATAACACCATAGACCAAGAATTGTTAAAGCACTTTTTTATAAATATTAATTCAGTTCATCTTTAAAATGTTATAAAGGGCCAGACACAGTGACTCACACCTATAATCCTTGCACTCTGGGAAACAGAGATGGGTGGATCACTTGAGCTCATGAGTTTGAGACCAGCCTGAGCAAGCATGAGACTCCCATCTCTACTAAAAATGAAAAACTGAGGCAAGGCTTGGCGCCCATAGCTCAGTGAGTAGGGCACCAGCCATATATACTGAGGTTAGTGGGTTTGAGCCTGGCTGGAGCTTGCTAAACAATGACAACTGCAACCAAAATATAGCCAGGTTTTGTGGCAGATGCCTATAGTCCTAGCTACTTGGGAGGCTGAGGCAAGAGAATCATGTAAGCCCAAGAATCTGAGGTTGCTGTGAGCTGTGATGCTAAGGGCAACATAGTGAGATTCTGTCTCAAAAAAAAAAAAGAAAAAGAAAAACTGAGGAAAGAGGATCACTTGAGTCCAAGAGTTTGAGGTTGTTGTGAACTATGACACCATGGCACCCTACCAAGGGCAACAAAGTGAGACTCTATCCAAAAAAATAAATAAATAAATAAATAAATAAATAAATAAATAAATAAAACCTTATAAGGAAAATATCTTAAATCATAAGAAACTGCCATTTTCGGGTTCGAATCCCCAGCCCAGGCCTGCCAAACAACAATGATGGCTGCAACCAAAAAATGGCTGGGCATTGTGGCGGGCGCCTGTGGTCCCAGCTACTTGGGAGGCTGAGGCAGGAGACTCGCTTGAGCCCAGGAGTTAGAGGTTGCTATGAGCTGTGATGCCATGGCACTCTACCCAGGGGATAGCTTGAGGCTTCGTCTCAAAAAAAAAAAAAAAAAGAAACTGCCATTTTTCTAAGTCAAAACAGTCAAACATTGGGAATTTCAGGTAGTTCAGCCTAGCTGCATTTTATTGATGATGGAATTTAGGCATAAGGAGGTAAAGCAACTTAAGTAAAAAACAAATAATAAGCAAAACTGAGATTTGAAACCAGGCAATCTGGCTCTAGAGTTTGTGCTTATAACCATGTCCCTGAAAAAGAAAAGAATTTGCCAGGTGGCACCTGTGGCTCAGTGAGTAGGGCACTGGCCCCATATACTGAAGGTGTTGGGTTGAAGCCTGGCCCCATATACTGAGGTTGGCAGGTTGGACCCCAGCGCTGGCCAAACTGCAACAAAAAAATAGCCAGGTGTTGTGCAGGCACCTGTGGTCCTAGCTACTTGGGAGGCTGAGGCAAGAGAATTGCCTAAGCCCAAGAGCTGGAGGTTGCTATGAGCAGTGACGCCACAGCACTCTACTATGGGTGACAAAGAGACACTCTGTCTCTAAAAAAAAAAGAAAAGAAAGAAAGAAAAGAATTTGCCTACCTCTGAGGAATGATTGCTAATTTCAATGTAATCAAGACAAGCACAAGCTAGGAAAGAATTATTAAATAGGTCATTGTCTTTGCTCCGTACTGACCTCCATTCTTCATATCTGTATATCTGACCTCCATATCCTCATATCCCCTGACAGTACAGGAACACAGCTTTTGAAAGAACTGGAGTAATTATAAGGCTTAATTCATAGTTGCCAGATGCACTAGCTGAAATGCTTAAGGAGCCATAACCCAGTGATCCAATTTCAGGCTAATGTTATGATTTAAAAAAAAAAAAATTCTAAATAACCTTAGCTCTTTACTTTTATCTATTAAAGGACAATAAACATTAAGGTAAATTATAGAAAATAACATCTCTATAAAATTCCCTTTGTATCTTTCATCTGTTTTCTTCACATGTCTGTTTCCACATATGTGGAAACCTCAGTGCCTGAAAAAGAAACTATCACTAATAATTTCAAATTTTCTTGTATCCAAAGCACTTTTCTTCAGATTCTGCATCACAAAGAATTCTATCTGCAAGGAATGATCTTCCTCAGAATGCAGAGTAGGATATAATATTCCAGTCCAAAATTTTTCTTTATCACTATCAAAGAAGGGAAGGAACGTGGAAATATTTTATGTTAATACTTTTTATTCCAATACATTTCATAAGAAAAAGGACCATATCCTCTTCAGTATAGTCAAAAAAAATTAAGAAAACCTTGAACATTGCATCTGTGGTGCTATATTTCATTAGATTCGTGTCTATAGCACAGGCCATGAATTTTAGAGATGCTTATCTTTTTTTATATTAAAATCACTTAAAATAGCTTCCAGAAATCCAACACCTGGTTGAATATTCTTCTTATTGCCACCTTCATCTCTTTGTTCCTAAAAGTATAGATGGCAGGGTTCAGAAATGGAGTAACTATTACATCAAAAATGGCAAGGAATTTATCCACAGGTACTGTGATAAATGGCCATGAATATACAAAGATACATGGACCAAAAAACAAGACCACCACTGCAATGTGCGCTGACAGTGTAGAGAGGGCTTTAGACAAGCCACTTGAAGAATGTTGCCAAACAGTGACCAAGATGAAGATATAGGAGATAATCAAAATAAAAAAAGTTCCCAGAGAGATGAAACCACTGTTGGCAATGACTATTAGCTCCAGTTTGTAGATGACTGGGCATACAAGTCTAATGAATCGAGGAAGATCACAGAAAAAGCTATCCACTTCATTGGGACCACAGAATGGTAGATTCACAACAAATACAAGTTGGGCCAATGAGTGGATGATTCCAATGGTCCAGACAGCCACCAAGAGTAAAACACAAGTTCTGAAGTTCATGATGGTCAGGTAGTGAAGAGGCCTGCATATAGCGACATATCGGTCAAGGGCCATGATAACAAGCAGAACCATCTCAGCTCCTCCAATAACATGAATGAAGAAGATCTGAGCAATGCAGCCTTGTAAAGAAATTACTTTTCTCTCCTTGAAAATATCAGAAATCATCTTGGGAACTATAATAGAGGAAATCCATATGTCAATAAAGGAGAGATTGGCCAGCAAGACATACATGGGTGAGTGCAAATGGGAGTCAGAAATCACCGTGAGTACAATGAGGAGGTTTCCTAAGATTCCTGCTACATAGAACATGGAGAAAACCAGAAAGAGGACAAGTTGCATCTCCCAAGAACTTGCAAGTCCCACCAACTTGATCTCGGGCACCACTGAATAATTTCCTCCCCCCATGGTCTCTGTCACTTTAGCCTCCAAAATTGCCTATAAGAACAGGAGAACAAGAAAGTGGAATTACTGGATGTATCATTCACAGTCCATTAGAGACAGAACCACTAGGAAATAATGTGGTATGGAAATGTTACAGGAAGTTGACTTTATGTAATCATGGAAGCTGGTTCAGCAATTGATACGTTCATTGATTGCTTTTGCTTCTAATGCTGTAGTTGAAGAACACAAGACAGGCAGTCATAGGGAATGAGGATAGAAAGTTGGGGAGAGCAAGAATAACCTGGAGCCCACAAGCGAGAGCTAGAGTCTACAAGGATAGACTAAAACTGGTGTCAGTTCTCATTGCCTCTGACCTGGAGGACATAAGTTTACTAAAGAATCCAGGGTCCTTTTTCACAGGGATAAACACATACCTGACCTATGAGTCAATGAACCTAAAGGAGGGTCCCAAAGAAGGTGTTGTTTTCGCAGTCCCAGCCACTGCCTCACACCAATGAGATAAGTTAACAGATAAATGACAGTGTATGTGATGCTGCGTGACACAAAGACAGCTGCTGCTTCAATTTTTCCCTCCAAATCTTGCAAAAGAATGTTCCTTGCAGCCTTCCTTAGTGGGCAGCATACAGTAAGGGAATTCTGAGGAATATAGCCCAGCCTCGCCAAGTTGACATGATGAAAGCCACAACAGGGGCTTTTAAAATGAATTTCCAAGTAAGAAAGAAAATGAACAATTTTTTTTTTTTTGAGACAGTCTCACTTTGTCACCCTTGATAGAGTGCTGTGGCATCATATCTCACAACAACCTCAAACCCCTGGGCTCAAGCTATCCTCTTGCCTTAGCATCCTGAAGAACTGGGACTACAGGCACCCACCACAACTCCTAGCTGTTTTCAGAGATGGGGTCTTGCTCTTGCTCAGGTTGGTCTCAAACTCCAGAGCTCAGGAAATCCACCAGCCTCAGCATCCCAGAGTGCTAGGATTACAGGTGTGAGCCTTCATGCCTGGCCAAAAATGAACAAATTTTAAAATTCAACTATCACAAAAAGAAAAAATTTAACCATCATCTATTTTCTTAGAGCCAAACTATGACCATGGTGGCACTTAGAGTTTGGAAAGGCTATAAGTCCACTGGTCCTAATCTCACCCAATCTTTCACCAATTTCCCTTGTTATTACTTAACCTGTTTAAAACTCCACCAGGGAGAATCAGCCAAGATGGAGGACTAGAAACAGCCTGCACATGCCACTCTCAAGGAGAAGATTAAAAGTTGCAAGTAGATGCCCACATATGGATGGACTTTCCTGGAGAAAACATTGTAAATCATTAGAGAATTGATGAAGGAGGGATATAGGGTAATCCACCCATGAAGACTGAAAGGTACCTAAGAGAGACATCTACACATGGAAAAGGATCAGAGGAAAGTAACTCAGGGTTCTAGGCTCCTCCAGAAGACTCTGCAACCCAAGTTGTGAGGGGACTCCCACCACCACTGTAGACCTCTGTTCTGATCAGGGGCTGCTTAGAAACTGTGCAGTAACATTGCACCAGAGAGCAGGCACAGCAGGGAACTTTCTGTTTCCATTCCTGTGTTGCTGCAATTGATGCCATTCTAGATCATAGGTCCAGAACATCTAGTCTACAGAGGGATCAGTTTCACTACAGCTGCCTCCGTATCACTTCTGCTAGGCTGGGAAGGGAACAAGGATAACAGATACTCTTGCATGCCCTGGGATGGGAGTTAAGTGCCCTTCACTGGGGTACTTGAACAGAACAGGTGCCAATGCCATCTGAGAACGCCCATGGCAACAGCCTCAGTAGGGCCTACATAGAGAGAGAATCCTAGCCACCTAATGCTCTATCTCCATACTCCTGCATGCCTCCTGGCATCAAACCTGTGGTCCAGTGTTCCACCACAGACCTATTAGCAACAAGCTGTCCCCTGCCACATGACACATTGCACCCATATTCTTGCAGCCTTGATATCTATGGCCACTGCCTAGATAGCCTTGCCAAGGAGCCACTGCCACCACCATCAGAGCAGAGAAATCAGAGCAGAGAAATCTCTGGCAACACCAATCTCCATAGAAAGAGACTCACTCAGCCCCCCGCCTGAACTTCAAAAAGTGGTCCAGGAACCAACCTACCACACTACTTGAAAATTAAACAATTGGGCAGTGCCTGTGGCTCAAAGGAGTAGGGCACCAGTCCCATGTGCCGGAGGTGGTGGGTTCAAACCCAGCCTTGGCCAAAAACTGCCAAAAAAAAAAAAAATTAAACTTGCTAATGGAGATTCCTTGAATTGATGATGAAATTAAGACAGAAATAAAAATATTCTTTGAACCGAACAACAAAGGGGATACAAATGCTTAAAACTCTATGGAATACAGTGAAAGCAGTGCTAAAGGGATGATTCGTAGCCTAAATGCTTACATCAAAAACACAGAAAGATCACAAATTAACAATCTAATTTTATAAGTCAATGATCTAGAAAAATAAGAACAAACCAAACACAAAGTCAGTAGAAGAAGAGAAATAACAGAACTCAGAGCAGAACTAAACAAAATGAAAACCAAAGAAGCAATACAAAGGATCAATAAAACCAAAAGTTGGTAGTCCATGATTGCATTAATGTACATAGCTATGATTTAATGTAAAAAAAAAAAAAGGGCAAAAAAGGCGGCTCCTGTGGCTCAAAGGAATAGGGCACCAGCCCCATATTCCAGGGGTGGGAAGTTCAAACCCAGCTCCAGCCAAAAAAAAAGGTGGTACTTTGAAAAGATAAGAAAAAAAAACTAATAGGCTACTAGCTGCTAGCCAGATTAAGCAGAAATAAAAGAGAAAGAAATAAAATTAGTTCAATCAGAAATAAAAACAGAGACATTACAACTGATACCACAGAAATACAAAATATCACCTGTGATTACCACAAAAACCTCTATGCACAAAACTAGAAAACCTAAATCAAATGGATAAGTTCCTGGAAGAACACAACCTCCCAATCCTGAATCAGGAAGAAATAGAAGCTGATCAAATCAATAATGGGAAGTGAAATTGAAGGGGTAATAAAAAATAGTTCCCCCCCAAAAAAGCACAAAACCAAACATATTCACAGCTGAATTCTACCACATGTACAAAGAAAGACTGATGTCTACCCTATAGAAATTATTCGACAACATCAAGAAGGAGGGAAACCTCCTAACCCACTCTCTGAAGGCAGTACTACCCTGAAACCAAAGCCAGGAAAGGACACAACAAAAAAAGAAAACAATAGACCAGTATCTCTTACAAACATACATGCAAAAATCCTCAGCAAACCAAATTCAATAGCACATCAAAAGACAATTCACCATGATAAAGAGGGTTTCATCTTAGGGATTCAAGGATGGTTCAACATGTGCAAATCAATAAATGTGATTCACCACATAAACAGAAGCAAAAACAAAGTCCATAAGATCATCTCAAAAGACGCAAGAAAAAGCATTTGACAAAATCATGCACCCTTTCATGGTAAAACCCCTCAAGAAATTGGCATAGAAGGAACATACCTCAAAATTATGAAAGCCATATATGGCAAACACAGATTAGCCACTGTGGAGTTAGAGCCAGGAGCAGGTGTGGGGGAAAGTTCATTATCATGCTGAATGGGAGAAAGTTGAAAGCATTCGCCCTAAAAACTGGAATAAGACAAGAGTGCCCACTGTCACCACTTTTTTTCAACTTATTTCTGGAAGTTCTAGGCAGAGCAATCAGGCAAGAAAATGAAATTAATAAAAGGTATCCAAATCAGCAAAGAGGAAGTCAGACATAATCTTGCCAATGATACATAATCTTGTACCTAGAAAACCCCAGGACTTCACCGAAAGACTCAGCATATTAATATTCTGAACACTAGTTATACCTTTCTACTGCTCAAAATCCTCAGTGACTACCCATTGGCTAAAGAACAGTCATGCTGTTCAAGGGGCCCCTGTGTTTTGGCTCTTGCGCTGTCTCACCTCATCTTCACCCAAACCAGGCCCCTCACTATCCCTAAAACTTTTTCTCCTTTTGTTCAAACTCTCCCCTCTCATAAAAGACCTTGCCGCATCTATTCTGAAATGTTATCTATTTTTCACAGCCATATTTAAAAGCTACCTGTCTCTCAAAATTTCCCTAATACTCCTAGCTAAAAATAAAGAAAACAAATCTTACTCTCTGTACTTATCATAGAACTTTTTGACTTGTACCATAGAGTTATATATGCATTATTTGTTTCCTCTATTTGTTTCCAAGCACTACTTGGAAGACAGAGTTCTTGTATTACTCCTCTCTGTCTTCATCCTCATATCCTAAGAGAGTTTCAGAGGACAGAATTGTCACTTCTAGGAAGACAATAAATATTTACTAAATTAATGTGAATTAATTTATTTGCAATTCTAAGTGAAATGCTTAAAATAAAATAATTTCAAAGATGAGGATAAAGAGAGCATAAAAAGAGAAGAAATCAGAATATGGTGAGGGGTAGGAAGGGAGAAAGAGACAATGAATATAAACAAACCAAGAAAAATCAAGAGAAGAAGGAAGAAAAGAATCATGTAGAAGAGAAAGAGAAGAGGAAAAATAATGGTCATAGAAACTCCCGTCAAGGCCAAGCACTCTGCAAGGCAGAAGAGGGTGAATTGCCTGAGGTCAGGATTTTGAGACCTGACAAGCAAGAGCAAGACCTTGTCTTTAAAAATAGCCAGGCATTTCAAATTGTATATGAAACAGCACAATGTACCCCATGTTTGCATCAATGTACACAGAAATCAATTAATAATAAAAAAAAAAAAGAATTAAAAAAAAAAATAAAAAAATAAAAAAATAAAAAAATAGCCAGGTATTGTGGCAGACACGTAGTTCTAGCTACTTAGGAGGTTGAAGCAAGAGGATCACTTGATCCCAAGAGTTTGAGGTTGCTGTGAGCTACAATGTCACGGCACTCTACCGAGGGCAACAAAATGACATTCTGTCAACAAAAATAGGAAGGAAGGAGAGAAGGAGGGAGGGAGGGAGGGAAGGAAATGAGGAAGGAAGGAAGGTTCCCTCAAATTCTGAGACTAGAGACTGACATAACCAAAGAGAAAAATACAGAGAAGAAATTAAAAATTAGCTTACATGTTCCGAGTTGCAAGGAGCCCTAGCCACACATCCAGCAAAAGCCTACAGAAGGAAAAGCTAATCATATGAAGATAGGACATGAGCTTTGCTTCTCAGAAAATATTTGACAGAAACTCTAATGGATAGAAAATGTCAGAAATTATCCCTGTTTTTTCCCACTTCTTCTCCAATGCAACATTTCCCTCAAGAGCAGCCCTCCCTGACTGGCCCTTCCCACCCCACACCTGCTCCTGGCTCTAGCTCCACAGTGATAGAAGTTACACCACTTTCTTTTTGTATCTCATACATCAGGCTGTGGGCTCAGGGGGGGAAAGAAATTGTCTTTTTCTCTGTACTCCCAGCACCCATCACAGTACTAAAAACATAAAGAAGCCAAAGAAGTGTCTTTTTGTTGAATTAAAAATGGGTGTATAAACAAAAATGAACATAACTCAGATATCAAGGTTCTTTGACTATTTTAGAAGACTGGGGTCCAAACTGAGAAAATTAGAGAGAATAATCACCCTTAGCAATCAATTCATACTTGTTCTCAAGTCATTTATTATAATAAATGTAGGAGGAAAAAATATGCATCTTCTGCTTCCTTGTCAAACATTGCCTGAATTGCATTCTATTTCCTTGATCCGAATAGAAGTTGCCTTCTACTACCAAGACCAAATACCATTACCCCATATTTGGCCTGATTTTCCCAAATATCATTACCTGCTACTTTAGAGTGGATGTTTACTGCCAACCTATCCGAATCAGGGCTAAATCTAAACATCCTAGTGTTATTTATGCTTCTGAGAATTCTTGGTTCACACCTACTTCTCCCATATCATGGTTCCTTTTTTTATTTAATTTTTAATTATTATAGATACTAGGTTAAAATACATGATAAAGTGTACAAAATGTAGTTTGTACCCATGGTGGTTAGTTTAAGATTTTTTTATATATGATCTTTATAAATCTATTAAAATTTACCTTAAATTACCAAAAAAAAATATTATATGGAGGCATAAAAGTTGTACATATTTATGGGGTACCTGTGATATTTTGATACAGGCACACATGTGTGATTATCAAATGAGCATTTATCATTTCCTTGTGTTGGGAACATTCCAATTCCACTTTTTTAGTGACTGTGAAATATACAATAAAGTTTTGTTAGCCACAGTTGCCCTGTGGTGCTACCAAACATTAGATCTTAATTCTTCTATTTAACTGCATTTTTGTGCCCACTAACCATCCCCGGTCCCTCCTTCTCACGATCCTTCCCAGCCTCTGCTGTCGTTCTACTCTCTATCTCCATGAGTTCGATTCCTGTTTTTAGCTCCCACATATGAGTGAGAATGTGCAATAGTTGTCTTCTGTGCCTGGTTTATTCACTTTAAAAAAACATACTCCAGTTTTGTCCATGTCGTAGCAAATGACAAGATTTCACCACAACATGGTTCTTACCCTTAAATGATCTGAAGCCCTCTCTGTCCTTGTTTAAACACCAAGGTAAGTTCTCCACCTGGTGTTTATCAAAACCCTCCCACTGATGAAATTTCTGTTCTCAACTCTTTCTTCGCTGAATACCTTCTTCTCCTATACCCAGTGGTAATTTCAAACTGTGGTTTAGTTACCAGAAAATCTTTTAGTAAACAAAACACAACACTCTGAATCTTTTCTGCTCATCCTTCTATCCCACCTGTTTTCTAGCAGATCTGAAGTAACAGCTTCTTAAAAAAAAAAAAAAAATTCACATCTGCCATATGGAGCTTATAAATTAGCCCTGAGTAGAAAATGGGTAGCGAATTCACTACATAAGGGTAGCAAAAAGTGTTATAAATAGAAAATGGAAGGCCAATATGACTCTCGTCTGTGCTGGTAATGGCCTCATAGATTAAACTGATTTTCCCAGAGCTACATAGGAGGAGGCAATTAATGGGTCACCTTGGGGAAGGAATCTCTCAGGGATAAGTAAGTTTTACCAAGTTGTTTTTATACCTCAGAGTTTGAGGCAAAGATAAAATGCAAAGATTCAGGAAAATGTCTTTTATAATTTTTAATGAAAATCATCTTTATTGTCTTTTTTCTATATATATGCAACATATACAAAAACATATGTATTACAATAGATGTATATTTTCTATTCTTTTCTTTATTAAATCATTGCTGTGTACATTAATGCAGTCATGGGGTAGATGTATATTTTCTAGATACCTGCATCTGGGAAGGACTGAGAAAAGAAAAACAAGCCTGCTCTTAGGCTTAGAAAATATAACAACAGTCCAATAAAAAAAAGAGAAAGAAACATCAAAAATAAGACTTCTTGTTCTTCACCCTATCCTGTTGATCTGAGGGTTAACATCAATGTTCTTAGTTCTAAATGCCTATTGCTCACCAAATAAATATTTATGTAATTTTTATAGATTGTATATTTTCTGTTTCAGGTATGGCCTTTATAGTGTCTACTTCGTTCTCTTGACATTTTCTTTTTCTTTAAAGGTTTATTGATCATTGATCAAGAGAGTAGTGAAAAGAATGAGAGGACAATGGGTTCAAATCACTTCTACAAACACTAACTGGGATTCAATATGCCAGACTCTGTTGCTCTATTATATATGATGATTAAAAAGAGAAGAAGAAGGAAGAGGAGCAGGAGAGGAAGAAGGGAGGAGAGAAGAGGAGGAGCCATAGACTATCCCTGAAAGAACTCACAGTCTGTATATGAGAGAAAGGTAAAGGAATATTTTAAAATACAGTGGCAAGTGCACTACTAAAAGGTCCACACAAATGACAATATGATAAAATATGACTGGAGAGTGTAAAGAAGCTTCATCAAAGAGGTGAAAGATTGGCTTTGAGCAGTGACAGAGGAAGCAGCATATGCAGAGATGCAAAAATCTGAAAGAGCATAGAACACTCAGAGGTTTCCCAGCAGTTTCTGCAAGGAGGGCTGTGGTTTGCAGAGATGAGGTTCCTGGAAATAACTATGGCACCTTGGGCAAATGAGGGAAGATATGACCAAAAATCACAGAAGAGCTTATTGTCAAAGAGCACAGAGGGTGATAATATACAAAAGGAGCATTGGCCATTTGGGAATATATAGCAAAGTGGGATTGTAATTCTCTTTGTGTTTTTTCTGTTGTTGTTGTTTTTTGTTTGTTTGTTTTAAGAACCCTGAGCTCCTTCTGGGCTTAAAAGATGGGGGATAGGAAACCCCAACATCCTTGATTCAAGGTGAGTTTGCACCAATACAATATTCTCATTATTTAACACTAACGTCTTCTCACTTTTAACCCTTTCTATTTAATGATTGACAAAACTGTTGAAAAACAGCAGAAGCATTAATATATTCAATTCTCTATGCTATACTCTTTAAGTTGTCACTCTATGGGTAATGTGCCTCTGAAGTTTCAAATTTATCTAATTGTATTTCAAAAAGATTCACAGTTTTTCATTTTTTTCTTTCATAGTAGCCTTAAAAACAGTTTATTAAAATCTGGATATTCTGTGTCTTTCTCTTTTTCTCTTATATAGAACTAATTAGTCCATATTGTATCAGAAAAGTTTTAGCCTTGGCTCTGAGGTAAAAAAAAAATTGTAGTAATTAATGGAGTATAGTGGCATGCACCTTCAGTTCAAGCTGTTTTGTCAGCTGAGGTGGGAGGATTGTTTGAGCCTAAGAGTTCAAGGTTGTAGAGAGCTATGATTATGCTACTGCATTGCAGTCTACACAACAGAGCAATACTCTGTCTCTAAAAACTAATAATTACAGTAAAATTTTACCACTGCTAGTCTATCAGTGCTGTGTGGTGGAGAATGTCAGGCTATTTATTTTATATTTCTAGCCAAAATTCTTGGAATTATTAATAACTAAAGTTTTCCATTGACACTACTGGTTAAATAAACACATGATAGATTCAAATATTTTCTATAAAGTACTTGATGATGTATAATGTAATGAATAAGCACAGGTTTTCAATATTTTATATTTTCAAAAACTTTATAAATTTGCCCAGTGAGGCCTTTTACTGCACCAAATATATTTTGACCACCATCAGTTGTGACACATATTAGCAGATTCCACCTCAGATCATACCAAAGTTGTGTTTTCTCAACTCTGAAAATATTCTCACCTATAGCTATTCCACACAAATTAATCATACAAGCTAATTTTTCATCCCCTTTGAACCCAGAATTGACTCCTAAAATAAATGACAACCAAAAAGTTAACATTTGTCAACTTGCCAAGAGCCAAAGAAAACCAATTGAAATAATTTACCTTGTTTTTCAATTGACTGTTGATGTTCCAATGCCCTCAACTCTTCACAAAACTATTCTCATCACAAAGCTATAGTCTTTTTTTTTTTTTTGCAGTTTTTGGCTGGGGCTGGGTTTGAACCCACCACCTCTAATATATGGGGCTGGTGCCCTACTCCTTTGAGCCACAGGCACCGCATTATAGTCTTAAATAAGTATATTTTATCTGGACACATTTCTTTGGCTGCAACAAACAAGATTTAATTAATTCACCACTAATAAATATCTTTCCTTGCTTGGCTAACAAATGAGCTACTTGGAAACTTACTTTGGTTGTAGCCTCACTTACATTTTTTTTTCAATACTTATTATTTTCTAAAATAACAAATTTTTAAATTTTAAAACATAATTTTATTATCATCACCTATTTTTGTCCTTCACTTCTAAAATTATTTTCATTTAATTATTTATTTATTTTTAAAACAGGTTCTCGATTATGGAGAGGCAAGGTGGCCAACAGGCACCAGCCTCCAACAGAAGCTCCCATCTAGAGGGAAAGGCAATGTCTGGAAAATACCCAATAAAGTTGAAGATTGGGAGCCCAGCTGAGAAAGAAGAGTGATATCTGCAGGCCACCTCTGCAGAAGCAAACTGAGACTCCAAGAAAGCAATTTACAGGTATATAACATATCCCAAATGAAAAGTGTCCATCCCCTCACCAAAGAAAGTTGTGGTTTTCTCTTTGTCTGCTCCTGTAAGTTTTCTATAGGCGAGTGGTGAACTGAGGTACCTATTATCTCACCCCACATGTGAGAACCACAGGAAGTGGGGGGTCTACTCCCCTAGAGGGACCCTGCTGAGATTCTAAAAATTCTCTTGCCTGGCAGAAAAACCAAACAAACGTTTTCACTGCCATTTTGAATTTCCAGTCCACCCTTCCCCCTTTGCCTACAGAGACAGTGAGTGGGAGCACAAGAGCAGCATACCCTACCCTTGCGAGACCAAGCACCCAGTCCCAGTATGATAGCCAGAGACTTGCTAGACCCGTATGCATTCTGTGGGCAGTGGTGGAGGAGTCCCCCATTCCAGGCACCTGTGCGGGAGGCCCCAGAACTGCTTGCTGGAATCGCACGTGCCCTGCAGGCAGCGTGGAGAAATCCACTGCTCTAGGTGGGCCCATAACTGCTTGCTAGAGATGTGCACGCCCCATAGGGGGTGGCCAAGGAGTCCCCCACTCTGGGCAGGCCCAGAACTGCTTGCTAGAGCTATGCACACCCTGTGAGGCCTGGTGAAGGAGTACCCTGCTCCAGGAGGGCCCAAAACTGCTTGCTAGAGCCACATGCGCCCTGCGGGTGGTAGCAGAGGAGTCGCCCATGCTAGATGGGCCCAGATCTGCTTGCTAGTGCCGCGCACATTCCACGGGTGGTGGCAGAAGAGTCCTCACCTCCCCTAGGTGGGCCCAGAACTGCTTGCTAGAGTCACGCACACCCTGTGGGAGCTGGCAAAGGAGTCCCCCACTCCAGCAGGCCCAGAACTGCTTGCTAAAGCTGCACATGTCCCGCAGGCGGCAGCACAGGAGTTCCCCGTTGTAGGCACCTGTGCCAGGTGGGCTCAGAACTGCTTGCTAGAACTGCACGTGCCCTGTGGGTGGTGGCGGAGGAGTCCCCCACTCCAGGAAGGCCCAGAACTCTTTGCTTAGAGCCACATGCATCTTGCAGGCAGCAGCGGAGGAGTTCCCCGCTCTAGCCTCCCACACCGGGCAGGCCCAGATCTGCTTGCTATGGCCGTGCACATCCCATAGGCGGCGGCAGAGGAGTCCTCTGATCCGGGTGTGCCCAGAACGGATAGAGCCGCGTACATCCCACAGGTGGCACCGGAGGAGTTCCCTACTCCAGGCACCTGCACCAGGCGGGACCAGAACTGCCAGAGCTGTACGCTCCCAGCATCCTCAGCCACCCGCCCGAGAACTATGAGAGGACAGTCAGCTAAGACGGAACCATACTAGAACAGTGGTACCCCGAAGTGAAGAGCACCAGCCACAACAGTGGAAATAACAAGGCCCCCACCCCTGAGGCTCTTCCAGAAAGACATGCTCTGCATCTCGGGGCAACCAGAGGAAGCTGGCATCTTCTACAGTGGAGGCCACTGACTAAACAGTTCTGGTACAGTCCCCACATGGTGTAAATTCAGCATGGGATGGAATCAGCAGAAAAATTCTGGTAATTCGAATAACCAGAGTAGATTGACTCCCCCAAGGAAGGATGGGACAGATGCAATTGAAGATCCCATCCATAAGCAGATGGTTGAGATGTCAGAAATCAAGTTCAGAATTTAGATAGCAAATAAGATTAACAGAATGGAAGAAAGAAGGGAATTAGCATTTCAAGAAATTATCCAAAAGATATCTCAAGAAATTATTCAAAAGATGTCTCAAGAATTCAATGATTTCAAAGATAAAATGACCAAAGATTTTGAAACACTGAGGCAAGAGGTTGCAGCCCTCAAAGATCTGAAAAATACAGTAGAATGGAGCAGGCAGAAGAAAGGATCTCTGACATTGAAGACAAAGCTTCTGAAGGTGCCAAAGTATGCAAGGATGAAGAGAAATGAAGAGCAAAAATCGATCACTCTCTCAGAGAGCTCTGGGATAATTCAAAGAAAACTAATATTTGTCTTATAAGAATCCCTAAAGATGATGAAGTGGTTTCACAAAGCACAAAGGCTCTACTTCATGAAATTATGAAAGAGAACTTTCCAGACATGCCCAGAGATTCTGAAATTCAGATAACAGACGGTTTCAGAACCCCACCATGACTCAACCAGAACAAGATATCCCCCAGGCACAGCATAATTAACTTCACTAAAGCTAATATTCTCTAAGAGAAAATTCTGAAAGCAGCTAGATGTAAGAAAACTATAACCTACAAGGGGAAGAATATTAGAATGACTGCAGATTTCTCTGCTGAAAACTTTCAGGCTAGAAGAGGGTAGTCATTGACTTTTAACCTCCTAAAACAAAATAACTTTCAACCCAGGATCCTGTATCCAGCTAAACTGAGTTTCATTTATGATGGAAAAATTCAATACTTTAGTGACATTCACAACTTGAAGAAATTTGCTATCACTAAACCAGCCCTCCAGGATATTATCACACCTATCCTCCATAATGACCAGTGCAATCCTCCACCACATAAGTAAACTCACACAGAAACTTTTGATCAAATTCCAACTTCCACAGTGGCAAAAAGATTAAAGATGTCCACTGGACTTTTGAAAAACTCAATACCCAAAACTATACCAGGTTTATCAATATTCTCAATCAATCAATGTGAATGGCTTAAATTGCCCTCTAAAGAGGCACAGGCTGGCTAACTGATATAAAAAATCAGGCCAGATATCTGCTGCATGCAAGA
>CAUYQV010039481.1:0-21132 GCA_963574575.1 Galagoides demidoff | reverse complement strand
TGGAAGATAACATGGCTTGATAGCCTATTCTATCAAAAATCTAGGCTTAGGTTTGGTGATGAGCTTTTTTTTTGCACAACAACAATCATGAAAGGTAAAAAATGACAAAATAGGCCAGGTGCCTGTGGCTCAATCGGCTAGGGCACCAGCCATGTACACCCAAGGTGGTGGGTTCAAATTCCCAACCTGGGCCCGTCAAACAACAATGATGGCTGCAACCAAAAAAATGGCCGGGCGTTGTGGCGGGTGCCTGTGGTCCCAGCTGCTTGGGAGGCGGAGGCAGGAGACTCGCTTGAGTGCAGGAGTTGGAGGTTGCTATGAGCTGTGATGCCATGGCACTCTACCCAGGGGGATAGCTTGAGGCTCTGTCTCAAAAAAAAAGAAAAAATGACAAAATATATTAAAAGTAAAAATGTCTGTCCTATGAAAGACACTGTTAAAAGAATCAAAGGATAAGCCATACTGAGAAAAAATATTCACAAAATATTTGTCTAATAAAGAACTTGAATACAAAACATACAAAATTACTTTTGAAACTCAATAGTGATAAAAGAAACAACCCAATTAAAAACCCAGCAAAAGATCTGAACTGACATCTCACCAAGAATATACGCAGGTGAGAAAAGACATATAAAAAGATGCTCATCATCATTTGTCATTAGGGAATTGGAAATTAAAACAATGAAGTACACAGCTATTAGTATGGCTAAAGTCCAAGTCCTGAAAAATACCAAATGCCAGTGATGGTATAGAATAACAAAACTCGTATTCATTGCTAACAGGAATGACAAATTCCATAGCCATTGGAAGACAATTTGATAATCTAGTACATAGCTGAACAGGCTTACCACAAGGTCCAGCAATCACTCTTCTAAGTTTTCATTTGAAAACTTATGTTCACACAAAACTCTGCATGTGAATATTTATAGCAGCTTTATTCACAAATGTCAAAAACTGGCAGAAATGGTAGATGAATAGATAAACTGTGATACATTTACACTGTATAATATCATTTACCAATTAAGAGAAATGAGCTATCAAGCCATGAAAAGACCCAGAGAAACCTTAAATTCATATCACTACATCTGAAAAGCAGACATTATGATTTCAATTATCTCACATTCTAAAAAAGGCAAAACTCTAATGATGGTTAAAAAGATCAATGGTTGCTTAGATTTGGGGGCAGTTGGGAGAGTTAAATAGGTGAAGCATAGGACCTCTTTTAAAGTGGTGAAACTATTCTGCATGATATTGTAAGTGTGGGTACATGACCCCACGTGTTTGTAAAAACTCATAAGCCTCACAATACTAAGAAAGAAATTAAATGTATGCAATTTAAAATATATATCTAAAAGTTCAGTGGCTCTCAGTGTGGTGTGAAGAATATAAGAAATAATTTGATGATAAGTATATAAAAATCTTACAAATGAGAGGAAACAGTACTGAATTAAGTAACTGTGTTAATAGTACAGTTTATAAGACCAACAGCAAAAGAAACTGTACACAAGTGCTGTACTTAGTTGAGAAATTTGTACAGTTTAAAATTTCTTTTGTTAATTTTTTTGAGAGATAAGCATCATTATGTTGCCCAGGCTGCCCTCCAGCACTCTGGAGGCCAAAGAGGGAGGGTCCTTTGAGGTTAGGAGTTCGAGACTAGCTGAGCAAGAGCAAGACCCCATCTCTACTAAAAATAGAAAAACTACCCAGTTGTTGTGGTGGGCGCCTGTAGTCCTAGCAACTTGGGAGGCTGAGACAAGAGCATTGTTCAAGCTCAAGAGTTTGAGGTTGCTGTGAACTATGATTCCATCACACTCTACCCAGGGCAATGGGGTGAAACTTTGTCTCAAAAAAAGGAGTTGCAAAATAGTGTCTAGAGCCTGGGGTTCTCTCTGCGGTTCCATTTTGTTATTTATATGAATCTCAAATTTCAATGCTCAACCTGGTGAAGTGCCATTTGAAAACAACAATTAGGCCAGGCGCAGTGGCTCATTCCTATAGTCAATTGAGGCCAGGAGCTCGAGACCAGCCTGAGCAACATAGGAAGACACCATGTCTATACAAGTAGAAAGAGTAGCTGGGTGTGGTAGCACAGGCCTGTCAGCTCCTTTGGAAGCTGAGGCAGGAGGATCTCAAGCCCAGGAGTTTGAGGTTGTAGTGAGCTATCATCACCCCACTGCACTCTAGCCTGGGTGACAGAGGGAGAGCTTGTTTCTAAAAGAATGAATGAAATAATTAGAGAAGTGGTCACAACTCTTCCTTTATGCAATAGAAATATTCTAATTTTGTTCCAGTTCTCCACTGTAAATTCTGATTGGTGTCACATACATGTATTTCATAAATCATTGCATATAGTTTTTGTTTATTTATTTTGCAATTTTTGGCCTGGGCTGGGATTGAACCTGCCACCTGTGGCATATGGGGCCGGTGCCCTACCCCTTTGAGCCACAGGTGCCACCTGGCATATAGTTTTCTAATTATAAAAAAATTAAGTATTTTATTCTGCCTAGAGAAGATGCATTTCAGTTCAAACTTCACATAAACTTAGATAAACACAGTACTTTATCATATATAAAGTTCTTCCTTATCTAAGATGTATTGAATGCTGAGCTCAAGCAATCTTCCTGCCTCAGCCTCCTGAGCAGCTGGGATTATAGGCACATGCCACCACCACTAGCTCACAGGTTAAGATTCAGATACTAGGCTCAGTGTCCATAGCTCAGTGCTTAGGATGCTGAGGCAGGTGGGTTTGAACCTGGCCCAGGCCTGCTAAACAACAATGACAACTACAACAAAAACATAGTCAGGCATTGTGGCAGGTGCCTTGGGAGGCTGAGGCAAGAGAATTGCTTAAGCCGAAGAGTTTGAGGTTGCTATAAGCTGTGACATCCCGGCACTCTACTGAGTGTGACAGAGACTCCATCACACACACACAAAGGAAGATTCAGATGCTACTATATATGTACACTACAATTGAACAATTAAGTAAATGGGTAGCTGATGGTGGGAGGCAAGTTACTCACTGCTGGAGTGAGAGATTACAGATAAGCAAAGGAGGCTAGTATGACCCATAGGGATTATACAAGTTGAAGATATTAATGCAAACTCCCGTTCAGCTTAATGTACACACAGATAGTTTTACATAGGAATATTTATAGATGTATGTATTTATAGGGATTAATATACATGCATTATTTCAAGGGCCTAGAAGCAAAGACATCTCAGTAGCAATAAGCATACCCTGTACCAGATCTTGGCTTCTACTACTATTCTTCACAAAAATGAACCAAGCTTCCTGGGGTAAATGGCAGCTTCTAGAATGGGGGCATCTTGCAGTACCAGAAAGCAAGAAAGCACTAAAATAAATTAAAAAAACCAAACAACATGATGACAGTGGAATGTCAAAGGGACATAAGAGTCAACTAAAAGAGCTCTCAGTGGTCAAAAGTAGAACAAAATTGAAAAACAAATAAATAAAGTGTAATAGCAAGGGTTATGACTCAAAGTATAAAATAAGATATCCATTAGTTTATAGTTATATAAAAACAAATAGGGGCAAACAGATGAATATCCCATGAGGAATTCTCAATAAATTATATAGATACTCCAGTCTCAAGCAAAAGAATAATAATTCTCCAGTTCTTAATGTCTGTTGTACATAGTGATTTCTTCCATCTAATATAAAAGACTAATAAACTAATAAAAGTAACTGCACATTAGAAAATTCTGACAATCCCACCTCAGCCAGCCAATCAAGATCAACATTGTTAAGTCATGTTGACAGAATATTCTCTAAATGTGATGTGATAAAAATCATCTTTGCATTCTTCCTCTCAAAAAGCCAGAACCCCAGTCTAATTATGAGAAAAACATCAGGCAGTACCCAATTAAAGGGCATTCTACAAAATACTTGACTATTACTGCTCAAAACTGTCAAGGGTCATTACAAACAAGGAAGGCTGGAGAAACTGTCATCTCTAATAGGAAGCTAAGGAAAGAGAATAACTAAATGTAATGTGGTGTCCTGGATGGAACTTGGGACAGAAAAATGACATTAGTGGAAAACTAAAGAAAACCAAATGAAAGTGTAGACTGTAATAATAGGTATTAATATTGGGTCATTAAGTGTAAGAAATAAACTACAGTTACATACATGTTAATAACAGGGGAAATTGAAGCAGAAATATATGGGAATTCTAGACTAGCTGCACAATTTTTCTGTGAATCCAAAGTTATTCTAAAAAAGCAAAGTTTATTAAAAGTTAAAAGAAAAAGAAAGACAAATTCATTGGTACATTGCCACAACTGAATTCCTTAAAAGGAACATCACAAATGAGAAAAATAGATATATCAGCAACGAAAATCCAAAATGCAGCTTTTCACTTTTGCTATTGGATCATCCCCTTGTTTCTTACAATACCTATAAAGTTTTATAAGATAATCAGAAAAGACTGTCAAATCTTCATAAGGCATTTGTTCCTATAAAATTTAACTGTTTCATCCATAATAAAGTGTAACATTTATTAACCAAATTGCCAAATTTTATGCATCTTGCCAGTCTGTAGGTGGCTGCTGATCATTATTACAAATAGATTACTAGTCATATTCTACATATATGATATTACTCTGAAAGTCATTCCCCAGGAAAGCCAAGAGTGCTACTGTCCTCACACCATGGTCATATCTAAAATTCTTGAATTAATTTCCAACTAATTATGTCTCAGTGGCAGTTAGAAATAAGATTATTCTCATTAATGTTGGCCTTAAGTAGATATTGCTTAATATACAATAGGCATTGATTCAAATAGATGCTCAAGGAGGTATGGTAAGGAAACAATTGCTGTGAAGAGAAAAAATTATCAAGTACCTGTGGATCAATCAGTGTTCACTTGCTGATGACAGAAAACACTAGGATGATTGTGAACCAATGAGATTTAATACGGAGAATGAACTGCTTACAAAATTCCTAGACAGGCTATAGAAACTTACTCTGGGCTGGGTCTCCCAGAACAATTCTCAGGTCGTCACTACAAAACTGACTCACCAAAAGAACTGCTACCTGGGCTTTGGTCAGGAAACCGGGGTACTGAAGACAACAGCTTAGCTTGACTCTGGGGATCAGTATCCCCCACTTCAGACCTGCTGGCTCCTGCCATCAGGCCCTGTACCGAGAAAGGCATGACCCTCGCCAGACTCTCCCTTCCCCACCTCACCTGCTCTGCATTCAAGCCTCTCCTCCGTGCATCTGATTGACTGAACTTAAATTACATCCGGACCTTCTGCTAAAAAGGAAGCCTGAGAAATGCACTTTGAAGGTTTCTAGTCTCTGCCATTTAGAAAACACATTAAAGAGGATGAAATCCGTGTTGAATCAGTTGATCTGGTTTCTGTACCATGTGTGACATTAAATGATTGTAGGGAGAATAATGCATTTGAGAGGTTACTATCAACAAGCCACCTACTGGCGGCATATTTTCCCTCCAGAATTTAACAAAGATCTGTTCACACAGATGTGTGGCAAACATATCATCTAGATAGGCAAATGAACAAAAAGTATAGCACCCCTCAAATTGTTACAGCTTTGTAGCCCATTTGTTCTAAAACATCTTCCTGCTCTAGGGTCTGAATCCAAAGTTGCTTTTCAAAAATTTTCTCAAAGTTCATAAAAGCTCTTTTTGGAGGCCTTGAAATAATGAATGCATTTGTATATACACATTCACACAGACACTCACATCCTCTACTCAGATTTAATCCATCTGAGAAAGGCCCCTCTTGCTGCATACTTACCCGGTAATTATCAAGATGTCTTGAGGAGTTTTGCCTACACTCACAATTTTAGTATTTGTTCTTCTAAATTAAAACAATTTCCCCTGTGATGGAATATTAGCCGAGCACTGGCTACATACCTGCTTATCAAATATTTCCATAGGCTAACTCCTACTTAGACTTTTAATCCCTAGTGTAAACTTCTTAGTAACCAACATGGTTTGATTTTCTATACACAAGAATAAATTATGAAATTTCTATCCTACTAAATGATAAGCTAAAGTTTATTTTAGGAAAATACAAAGTGATGGGCAAACATAACTCTAACTATATTTTGCTAGAGCCCTGGAGTTGGAAAAAGAAAATTCTATAAAAATATACAAACAAAAATTAGTGGAGGAAAATTGACAGGACTTGTTGCCGAGATGAAGTGGGAAAAGTGATTGTTGTAGTCAGAAGAATTATTGTTGAATGAGGCAGAATAATCTCTTAAACAGCAACAACAAAAAAAGCCCTTGGGGAACACAATTAGTCATGTCTAGTCTACTCCTATCACCATTGTGTGTACAGACAGATGAAATGTAAGATACTACCAAAGATTTTAGGACATTTTGAAGTGCCTCTCATTTACAGCTGGCATAAATGAAAATGTACAAGTTTAAAATAAAATCTTATTTTTTATTAGGCATAAATTAATTCTTTTATCTATTCTTTAAATTCTTTCTAAGTAACACATCTGCAATAGAAACTGCTATACCAAAAAAATGTTCTTTAAACTCCCTGGAAATAACATTAAGGAAGAGATCTGAGCACAATATAAAAAACTAAAATAACCTTCTCTTCCCAGTCTATAAAATTCTCCCAGATAAATTTTTGAGATGAAGTATTCATCATTCAGAAAGAGTGCCAAGAAACAGTGGTTTAAGAAGACCCTAAATTTTACCTGCTAACAATTGAATAGCTACTATGTCATGAAAGGAATGTTCTACATTGAATTTACTAGCATACATCAATTTATTCATGAAACACCTATTCTTCTGTAAAATATAGTTCATTTTATCTTCACTTTTGTATCCTTAAGGGGAGTTCTTCATAAATGTCTCCAGGAAAAACAAATACAAAAAAAAAAAAGAAGAAGAAAGTAAGAAAGAAAACTTTCATCATTACATTTTCACTAAAAGTTGAAATTTCTACTAAATGTCTGAGCCCGAATTAATACATAATATGAATATATAATTTTTATTAAAAAACTACTTTAAAAGTATACTCTATATTGTTTTCCCTTACACTTGAACTTTAAAAGAACCATTTTATAATAAAAGTAGTATTTTTAGTCTGCTTTGCCTCTAAGTAATGAGATAGAACTATATTTAACATGTACGTTTCCTTTACATAGCAGGCATTCAAATAACAACAGTTACAGGTTAGTCATAATACTATCTCATAGTTTATTTTCCCATGAGACATTGCTATGACTTTGAGTAAAAACCATAATCGTATTTTGTTTTCTTTCATATTTTAATTATGAATTTAATAATAATCACTTTAAAAATAATCAGCAGAAGTTTGCCAAATAACAAAATTCTTTTGACTATGCATAGAGCAAAGACACCACCATTTATTAAGTATCTCCTATAGGCACTCAGAAACTGAAGCACTCACTTGTACTGTTTTAATTTTCTCAACAGCTTCCTGAAGTAGGTATCAATAGCCACTTTTATACAGAAGAATAAACAGAGCTAAAGAATTTAAATATTATATGAAAAATTACATTACTAAAGAGTGATCAAATTGTTATTCCAACCCATTTCTGTTATTCTTCAAAGTCATGGCCTTTCCATAGCCATACATATTTGCTGCTATGGAATTTACTGTTATAAAAATTAAAAAGAACAAGCATTTCTTTCTATTTATGCAGTGAGCCCAGAAAATAGGTGCCTTGAGTACAAAGCTGCCCTGCAGAATGTCTCTGAACAGCTCTTTATACAGACCCTCCTGTCATGTCATTTATTCTATGTTCCAACATATGTACCTGCCACTGTGTCCTTCATCTGAGAATGTAGTCCATCTCAGTACACTAAGATTTTCCTCAATACAAATAGTAATTTTTTTAGAAGCCACCTATTTTTCAGAAGATTACTGTGGTATAATTAAGTTAGGTCACTAAAATAGTGCACAAAAACGCATACCAAAAACCATAAGCATACCATCTCCTAAAGTTCTCCTAAATTTATTCCACATCCATACTTTCAGTGCTAATACCATTTTGATGAAATCTTTTCATAAATACTAAAGAAGCATCATGGGAAATCCTATTTAAGGTAGTTAGGAAAAAAATTGTTATTGGGAAAAGAATCCTGAAGGAGGAATATCTTTGAGTTTTGTTCACATCTATCCTTAGTGCCCTTTGTGAAGCAAACAAAAGAAAGGAGGATGACACTCCAGGACCTGTGGGTTAATGAGGCTCTGAGCTAGTACTTTCTCCAGGGGAAAATCATTCAGTTGATGTCAAAAATAACTTAGACTCAGTTTTGGGTTTCACTTTAGCCTGGATAATCCTTTTGAATATCACAGAAGAAAAGGAACTAGCTATCCCCAAAGGTGTTCTTAGTTATGCTCAAAGTCTTACTCTGCTGAGTTTTTTTGTTAAAAATATGAGCATGTGCTGTAGTGAAATGGTCACCAGCTAAGTGTACCACAAGCAACCCAACATCATCTTTTATGTCCCAGTAGAATCATATCATGTCACATCTTAATATGATACATATTGTTATCTGGGCCAGACAGGTACTATAACCTGGCAGTTATAGTGCAAGAATCAGAGATAGTTCTTAGTGTTCATAGATGTTAATCTTATATCCCCTAACAAGGGCATTATAACAGCATTTTATAGAAATATTCATATTTATTCTATTAAAAATAGTCTAAGTTGACTCTTCAGTATTGGCTATATTTTTAAAATTCAGATTAATGTGAGTGTACAAATGATTAGGTTACATTGTTTGTATTTTGTTAGGTAAAGTTCACGTTGTAGTTGAGCCCTTCACCCAGGGTGTTGTGCTTTATACTCTTCCTTTTTAACCATTAGGTAAGAGCTTACATGAATACTTTAATGAAAGTTAATGTATTGAGATGAGGGGAGATGAGACAGAGAAATGTGTGATGGAAATGATGAAAGAAAAGAGGTTAAGTCTTCTGCTTCTATAGAGAGAAATCAATTCTTTTAAGTAGCAATGTAAGTATATCATTTGGTAATATGGAGGTACATGAGAAAATAATCAGTTAATTAGGTTAGGGAGAGGTAGAAGGCATGTGGTAGCACGCTTTTTATAGTAAACTTTATAGAGAAATTTATTTCTTTAAACTACAGACCTGTATATCTTTGGATGAAATGGGAAATGCATGCAAATTATATAGTATAATAGAGAGTTTCAAACTAATTAATAAAAATAAAATGGAAAAATGTGCTAAAAAATATTCTCAGTTGAAGTGAACAAAGGGCCAGTGAATATTCTCAGTTGAAGTGAACAAGGGGAAGAAAATTAAATGAATTAGTATATGGAAGGATCCATCAGAGCACTTAATGTTTAATGGGGATAAATATAATAATGGCTTCTAATATTAGAAGTATCTTAGCCCAATGTATATTTCAAAGTTAATAAATTTTCCTTACAAAACAACCACTGACTCTCTTGACAAGACTGGCTTATCTAGCTAAATTCCGATGTTTTGAATGCCAAGAGTATGTTGTCTTAAACCCTGTGAAATTTGGGGACTCAGTTATAACTCTAAAGTGATCACACAGTTAAATGTGATAATCCTTTATTTTTTCCCAAATGGTCCATCTTACTTTGAGTTATTCTTAACCTTAGTCATGTTAACCTATGTGGGCAGGCTTAAGGCTCAAAACACTGATATTCTAGAAAAAGAAAAACAGTTCACTTTCTTTGTCAGTTATTAGTATATGGATACTGGAATATCTGTATTTTGAGGGAAAGAACCCATGTTTCAAAAATTTCTAAGAAATGCCATTAATATCAGTATAAGACTAACAAAATATGTGAACATTAAACATCTTCCTACAGCAAAGGCAAAAAAGCAGTTCTTATAATTTTTTAAATCACAGTAAGGCAAATAAATAAAGGGTTACACTATAGATAGTACTCCATGTTTAAATATTCAAGACAATAAAGTTATTGTTCTTCAATTGTAATTGTCATTCTCTTGCAATAGCTAAAAGAGCTAGCTAGCTGTGTTAAATTTATATGGGCAAACTTTTCACAGAAATTTTCATAAAAACATTAAAAGAGGCTCAGTGCTTGTAGCTCAGTGAGTAGGGCGCCAATCACATATACACTGAATTTTGCAAGTTCAAGCCCGCCCAAGCCTGCTAAATAACAATGACAACTGCAACTAAAAAATAGCTAGGCATTTGGGCGGCACCTGTAGTCCCAGCTACTTGGAAGGCTGAGGCAAGAGATTCACTTAAGCCCAAAAGTTTGAGGTTGCCGTGAGCTGTGATGCCATAGGACTCCACCAAGAGCAATATAAATTCTCAAAAAAAATTAAAAACAATAAAAAAAATAGTCATAACAGTAGTAAAATCCAAAGTTAGCTATAAAACATTTTTCTAAACTCTAAGATGAAATTCCCTTTTAAAACTGTATATAGGAGCTGATTGAGAAATGATAATATCCAGAGCTACTTGTCTTTTAGTAACATGTGGTTGATGAGCACTTGAGATGTGGTTATTTCAAATGGAAATTATATCAGATTGCAAAGACCTTAAACAAGAGTAAGAATGTAGGCTGGCATGGTGGCTCATGCCTGTAATCCTATCACTTAAGTCAAAGAGTGTAGATCACCTGAGCTCAGGTGTTTGAGACAAGCCTGAGTAGCAGTGAGACCCTATCTCTACCAAAACTTAGAAAAGATCAGGCTTTTACCAATTTATTATCTGAAACTGATTTCCTACAGACAATGAAATGTTAATCATAAACTTTGATTAAAATGATCTGTAATGTAAGAATTATATAATTAGTTAGCATTTGATTTATGTATAAAGAAGATAAAAATATTTCAGGTATATAATAAAAACGGATTAACTATAACATTTTTCCATGAATAGATGAAAAATTCAGTGATTCAGTAAACATACTGAAATTTTTTAAAATCAAAAAATTGATAAGTCAGAAAAATCATTAAAGAAAAATAACCAATGTCAGATTAAACCCCATGGATAATTTGCAATGATTAAAACTACATGATACTATAATAAGCATTATTATAATAAGAAAAGATAGATATATCCTAACAATAAAACAGAAAGTAGAATCAAACTGAAGTATATATAAAGAAAACACATGCGTGTGTTTGAAGAATATATAACAAAAAGGCAATTGTTTCTAGATATATCTATGTGCAGAGAAAAAAATAGAATATAAAATACAAATTAAGATTGGTTTTGTAAAACAGATAACATTTACAAAACTTTCAATGCTTCAAGAAAAAAGAGAAAACTCAAATAAATAGAATCAGAAATGAAAATGAAAACATTATAACTGATGCCAGATAACAAGGATCATAAGAGACTACTATAGAAGTGTGATATCAGTAAGATGGTAGGATAGACATTTCCAGCACTAATCTCCTTGCAGAAACATCAATTTGAACAGCTATCACACATAAAAATATCTTCACAAGAGCTAAGGAATCCAGGTGAGAGCATTCAAGGTTAGCACAGAAAGAAGAAAAAATGAATTGAAGAAGATAGGAAGGATAGTTTCACTTTACTCATATCATCTTTCCTTCAAGCCCAAGAAGCATAGCACAGAGAGATACACACCTTTTACATGGAGGAAAAAGGAAAGTGTGCACCCAACTTTGCCAAAGGCACCAGCATCAGGCCTATCCTAATGGAACCCAGCACCAGGCCAAAATCCATGACTGCAGTCTTCTGCAGACTGAGGATTTCCAGGCCCACCCCAGTGTCAAAATCCTTTTTCAGTGCTAGTCTGGCATGCATGGACCCATGCACTATATTGGCACCTGTAGACATAGCTTCCAGGCCCATCCTAGTGTTAAGCCACTGCTATGGCCCCAGAATCCAGGCTTGCCACTGTGGACCTAAGTTCTAGTCCTTCCCCAAAGCTAGCCCAGTCCCCTTGGCTATAGGGTCAGCCCCAGGTTTCAATGAACTCAGCCTCTAGGCCCACTCCAGTCAACTTAGTGCCCAGCACCACCCTGCAGACCAGTGCTAACCTGTAGTCTTTGGACATAGGCTCCCGATCTGCCCCGTGTAGCCTGGCATCAGGCTAGGCCCACAGACTCAGGTGTAGTCTTATCTCCTTGGACCCATGTCTAGGACAATCGCAGCACCACCAATGCCAAGTTGGCCTCCATGGGCTGAGGCTTGAGGCCTAACCAAATGCCAAGTCAACCCCAATAGATCCAAGCCAGGCCCTAAAATAAAAACTTCTGGCCCTTTCTTGGGGACCCAAATTCTAGACTTACCCAGTGAACTTCAGCATCAGGCTAACCCCCATTGACCCATGACCCAGAGCAACTCATATGACCAATGCTTTAAGCCCAACTTCACAGACACAGGTGTCAGACAGCTTCTGTTGACCTAGTTGCCAAGTATGTTCATCTGATGACCTAGGTACTAGGTACCTCCAACAGCAAACCTAGCTATGCCATTGCACCAAGTGGACTACCCACTTTGGTGAAGGGCTTTTCCTGCTTAAGTCAATCTATAAGGATCAGTAGAGGTGCCTATGAATTCACATGCATAAACACAAAAGGAAGATCACAAGGATCAAAGCTAGTCAGGAAACTTGTTACCATCAAAGGAACAAAATAAAGCACAATTAATCAATGGATTATCTACAAACTTCTAGACACATAATGCAGAATAAGTATCTTAAATAAGGTCAGTGCAATACAAGGAAACATAGACAACTAAATAAAATTAGTAAAACAATACATGAACAAAATTAGCAGTTCATCAAAGAGATAGAAAACATTAAAAATAACCAAAAAGAAATTCTGGATCTGAAAAATACAATTACTGAAGTGAACAATTAACATAGCAAGTTTGAACAGCCTACTCAAATCAAACAGAAAAAATAATCAGTGAGCTCAAAGATAGGTTATCTAAAAATACCCAATCAGAAGAACAAAAAAAAAACTGAATGAGAAAGAGTTTAATAAGTCTATCCAATCTATGGGGTACCATCAAGCAAGCCAATATACTCATTATAAGAGTTTTAGGAAAAGCTGAGAAAAAGAAAAGTCCAGAAAACTTATTAAACGAAATAATGACAATTTTTTTTTCAAATCTGAAGAAGGTAATGAACATCCACATCCATGAAACTCAAAAAATGTCAAATAGATCAAATATAAAAGAGATTTATAATAGGACACATTATAATCAAATTCTCAAAAGTCAAAGAGAGAATATTGGATACAGCAAGGAAAAGGCAACTTATTACATACAAGGGAACCCTAATAAGACTCTTAGCAGATTTCTCAATCTTCAACCTGACGTTCAGGAGAGAGTGAGATAACATATTCAAAGTGCTGAAAGGAAAAAAAAAAAACCTGTCAACCAAGAATACTATGCTCGGAAAGAATGCTAAAGGGAGTTCTGCAAATTAAAATGAAAGAAATCTAACAAATAATATGAATGCATATAACAATGTAAAATTCACTGTAAATGTAAAATTATAGTCAAATTTAGAACACTCTGATACATCAATGGTGTTAAATAAATCACTTTAATTCTGATTTAAAATATAAAAGTATTAAAAGTAACCATAACTATAATAATTTTTAATAGATACATAATATAGAGATGATATTTTTGTTACATACATAACAAATGTCTAGAGAAGAGAAATGTAGTTCTCATAAGCAAAGTTAACTTGTTATCAACTTAAAATAGGCTGTTATAACTATAAGATATTTTGTGTAAATCTGATGATAAACACAAAGAAAAAATATGTAGTTAACAGAAAAGATAAAGAAATAAAAGTATGCCACTTTAAAATATCATTAATCTTCAAATAAAGATAGCAAGAGAATAGAAGAATGACAAAACAGAAAATAATAAACAAAATGTCCATAGTAAATCTTTACCTATCAATAATTAATTTGATTGTAAATAGATTAAATTCTCCCATCAAAATATACTGAGATATTGAATGGATAAAAAAACAAGCTCCAACTATATGTTGACTACAATAGACTTGATTTGGCTTTGAGATCACACATAGGCTAAAAGTAAAGGGATAGGATAAAATTTTCCACAAAAATGGAAACCAAAGAGAGTAGGGATAGTTACATTATATCAGACAAAGTATGCTTTAAGTCAAAAACAGTCACAAGAGACAAAGAAGGTGATTATATTACCCTTAAAAGTCAGTTCATCAATAGTATATAACAATCATGAATATATGTATATCCAAGATGCAGCACCTCAATATATAAAACAAATATCAACAAAACCGAAAGGAGAAATAGACAGCAATGCAATAATATTAGGGGAGTTCAATACCTTACTCTCACCAGTGGATAGCTCACTCAAGACAGAAAATCGATATGAAAACAATCATCTTAACACCACCATAGACCAAAGGAGCATATTCCATCCAACAGCAGCAGAATATACATTCTTTTCAAGCACACATGGAAAACTCTCTAGGGTAGATCACTTTAGGTCACAAAACAAGTCTTGGCAAACTTAAGAATATTGAAATTATAGTGAATAATCATTTTTCCAACAATGTAGGAAAGTAGAAATCAGTAATGGTGGGAGATTATAAAACAACTCATTTTCAAAGCAACCAACGGAACAAAGAAGAAATGAAAAGTGAAATCAATAAATACATTGAGACAAGTAAAAAAATATAAACACAAAATACAAAAATTTGTGGGATGCAGTAAAAACAGAGGGTAGTTTAAGGAAATAATCCCCCACTGTAGAAAAAGGGAAAGGGCCAGGTGAGATGGCTCAGATCTGTAATTCTAGCACTCTGGGAGGCTGAGGTACAAGGATTGCTTGAACCTAAGAGTTTGAAGTTGCTGTGAGCCAGGCTGATGCCATAGCACTCTAGCCTGGGCAATGGAGTAAGACCCTGTCTTAAAACAACAAAAATAACAAAAGATCTCAAACCTAATTTATACCTCAAGCAATCTAAAGCCAAAACTCTGCAGAAGGGGGAAATAATAAAGATGAACAGAAATCAATGCAATAGAGCCCTAAAAAATTGAAAAGACCAGTGAAACTAAGAATTGTTGTTTTTTTAAGATAAGCAAAATTTACAAAGGTTTAGCTAGGCTATCTAATAAAAAGGCAAGAAGACTCAAATAAATAAAATCAGAAATGAAAGAGGATAAATTAAACAGTTACCACAGAAATGCTAAGACCTTAAGAGACTACTGGGAATAATTATATACCAACAAATTGGATAACCTAGAAGAAATAAATAAATTCCTAGAAACACATAGCTTCCAAAAACTAAATTGTGAAGAAACAGAAAATCTTAAAATACCTGTAATTAGTAAGGAGATTTAATCAGTAATCAAAGACCTCCCAACAAAGAAACCCAGAATCAAATGGCTTCTTTCGTGAATTCTAGCAAACTGTGACAGAATTAAATGCCAACCCTTTTCAACATTTTGCAAAAAATTAAAGATGAGATAACGCTTCCTAAGTCATATTATAAGTACATACTCATAGTATTCTCAGAATTATGCTCATATTAAAGCTAAACTAAGACATTAAAAGAAAAGAAAATTTTAAGCCAACAGTCCTAATAAACATAGATGCAAAAATACTAGCATACCAAATTAAACAGCACATTAGAAGAATCACATACCACTACCAAATTGGATTTATCTCAGAGATGCAAGAGTGGTCAACATAACAAAATCAATGAATATGATACACTACGTGAAAAGAATAAAAGACAAAAATCACATGGTCATCTTAATAGTTGAGAAAAATAATTTGACAAAATATAACATCCTTTCATGATAAACACCCTCAACAAATTAGATATTGGAGAAAATTACCTCAACATGATAAAGGCAATATGTGAAAAGCTCACAGCGAACATCACACTCAGTAGTAAAAACTGAAACCTTTTCTTCCAAGATTGAAAGCCAGCAAGAATATCTACATTCCCACTTCTTTTCCACATAATAGTCTAAGTTCTAACCAGAGCAATTAAGCAAGAAAAAGAAACACAAGTCATCATATTTGAAAGAAAGACGTATGACAATGTTTTCAGATGACATGATCTTATAGGTAGAAAATTCTAAAGACTCCACATACAAAAAAGAACGAACTATAAGTGGTTAAAAAAATGAATTCAACAAACTTACAAGACAATAATCAACATTCAAAAATCAGTCGTGTTTCTGCACCCTAACAACAATCTAAAAAAGAAAAAATAAAAAGAGTCCTACTCATAAAGCTATGAAAAAAAAAACCTATGAATAAAATTAACCTAAGAAAATAAAAGATTTGTACACTGAAACTATAAAACATTGATGAAATAAATTACATAAATTAAAAAACATATCTGTGTGAATGACTTGGAAGAATTAATAAAATGTCTATGCTACCCAAATTACAGATTCAAAACAATCCCTATCACATATATTTTTTGCACAAAAAGAAAGATTTGGTACCCTGAATAATCAAAACAATTTGGGGGAGATAAAAAGAGTCGGAGGACTCACACTTTCTGAATTCAAAACATATTATAAAGCCATTGTAATCAAACATAACAGTATAGTTCTGGCATTAAACTCAAGGAAATAGATCCAGGGAATAAAACAGAGTGCCTAAAAATAAACAGTTGATGCATGGCAAACTCTTGACGCAATGGAAAAGTCTCTTCAACAAGCAGTACTGTGAAAGCTGGATACCCACATTTAAAAGAATTAAATTAGACCCTAATTTGATACCATACACAAAAATAAAATAGATTGAAGATAACAATATAAAACCTAAAATTGTAAAACTCCTAGAAAAAAAGTTAGGGCAAAATCTTTAAGACGTTGATCTTTGCAATGATTTCTCAGGTATGCCACCAAAACACAGGTAACAAAATTAACAGTAGACAAGTGGGACTGTGTGAAATTTAACAGTTTCTGCAAAGCAAAGAAAACAATCAACAAATTAAACAGAATGGAATAAAATATTTGCCAACCACACATGTGATAAGAGGTTAACATCTAAAATATATAAGTAACTTCACATCTAAACACACACACACACACACACACACACACAAAAAACTAAAAAACAAACAAAAGAAAAAACACCAAAACACCAAATAACCCTATTTGAACTGATACCCAACCAGATCCACTGAGCTGAGGGGAGGACCTACCACCTCCACCCTGGCGGAGTTGATGCAGCGGCAGGTGGCAGAGAAACCAGATGGTTGGAGGGGGACAGGGAGATCAGCAGGAGGCTTTTGTAGCCAGAGGGGCCAGACAACTGCTGAGGAGATACCAGCACCTTAGCCTTAGTGTCTCCATCCCCTTGCACTTGCTACTGAACAGGGAATCCCCTCCCCGCCCGCCCCCACTCCTATCCCCCGCACCGCCCATTCCCCATTTCCTTGGCCTGAACAATTTTTTGTGAGTTTCCGAGGCCTGGTCAATTTCATGTAGATTTTCTAGGCCTGGGAACAAAAGGGTTTGTATCCATTCATTTGTTGCCAAGTCCTGTCCAAACATAACTACAGAGGACCTATGCGACTATATAAAGAACCTAGGCAGAGAGGGAGAGCGAGCTTTCTTTCCACTTGGGTTTTTCTCTCTGCCAGGAGCTCTGGTGCTTTCTCTATATTCTCTTCTGTAAAATAAATCTTATCTTGCCACTGATCTGTGGTCCCTGGATTCATTCTTTGAATAACCAAGACTAATGACCTACGGAAGAAGAAATTCCAGTATCAAAATGGGCAAAGCACTGAAATAGACATTTCTCCACAGAAAACATGCAAATGACCAACAGGTATGTGAAAAGATGCTCACCACCACTAGTCATCAGGAAAATGCAAATTAAAACCACAATGACATATTACCTCACAGCTGCTAGGATGGTCATTATTAAAAAAAAATTAAGTGTTAGCAATGATATGCATAAAAGGGACTACTTTGACAGGAATATGAAATGGTGCAGTCATTACAGAAGACAGAAGGGAGATTCCTTGAAATTAAAAACAGAAGTACTATATGATCCAGCAATCCCATTTCTGGGCATTTATCCAAAAAAGAAAAAAAATTCAAGACAATTAAATCCAAAGAAATATTTGCACTCTCATCTTCATCACAGCATTTTTCACAATAGCTAAGATGTGGAAACAACTTTATCCATCAATAGACGAATGGATTAAGAAAATGTGGTTTGCTACATACAATGTAATATTATTCAGCCTTAAATAAGAATGAAATTCTGAGATGTAAGACAATATAAATGAACCTGCAGGACACAATGCTAAGTGGAAAAAGTCACAGAAGGAAAAACACCATGTGATTCTAGTCATATGAAGTATCCAATATAGTCAAAATATAAAAGCATAGAGTAGAAAGGTGGAAATAATCCATTAATGAAGATGTATTAATATCTTTGTTGAGAGACTAGGTTACTTCTCTAAGAAATGGATTAGTCCCCATGAGAACAAGTTGTTACTAAATAATGTTGCTGCTCCTGCTTTGCTCTTACTGTACAGGCCCAATTCCCCTTTTATTTCTCTGCCAAATTTTGATGCAATACAAGATTCTGACAGAAGCTGACCAGGTGCAGGCTCCCAACCTTGAACTTTCAGCTATTAGAACCGTGAGCTAAATAAGCCTCTTTTCTTTATAAATTACCTGGTCTCAGGTATTCTGTTATGGCAACAAAACAGACTATAATACTATTTAATAGGTATAAAGTACCAGTTATGCACGATGAGTAAGTTCTAGAAATCTGCTATACAGTATCATGTCTATAATTAACAATGCTATTCTGGACACTTAAAAATTTGATAAGAGGGTAGATGTCATGCTAAATATACTTACTACAATAGAAAAAGAAACATAAATGGGAAAGGAGTAAAACAACAACAATAGCAATGAAATAGGTCTTGTCATCCCACAGAGGCACATAAAGAACCTGATAAAATCTCATTGATAGTACACACCTTTAAAAATGACTAAAATCATATGCACACACACACGCACACACACTTACACACTAAAATACCACATCCTACAATAGGATGCAGAGTATATAAAAGTGATATACTGCTGGTGGGGATGTAAAATAGCACAGCTACTCTGGAAAACTGCTAGTTTCTTATACACATAAAACTAAATGTGATTTGCCATTCAATCCAGCAATCCATGCATTATTTAAAAAGAGAAATGAAAAAAATGCACCCACACAAAAACCTGTATGTGAATGTATAATGCACCTTTATTCATAATCAACCACAAGATAGAAAAAAATTACAAAATATTTACTACCTAGTAATGGAAAGCCAAATAGTGAATATTTATTGGAATAATCACTCCACAATTAAAAAAAAAAAACCACTGATGCATACAGCCGTGTAGGTGCATCTTGAATACATTATACTAAATGAAAAAAAGAAAATGCAAAGACTACATCCTATATTCTTTCATTTATACGACATTCTGAGGAAAGTGAAGCTAATTGAAAAGAAATCAGAAATTATCAGAGGTTGAGTGTGGGTGGGGTTAAAATTTAGTCAAAAGGGGCATGAAGAAAGTTTTCAGGGTGATAGAAATGTCCCATGGCTTGATTGTTGTGGCAGATACATACTTTGTCAGAATTTTTCATAGAATATACCTTTAAAAAGGTTAACTTTATTGTATATGAATATGTGCATATATATGAACTCTACCTCAACAAACCTAACCTTAAAAGACTAATCAAAGGCCTTATAATAAAAGGTAAATAAATGTGAAAGCAAACACTGTCAATAAGTTAAAATTAGAACATATTAATTATGTCAAAATTGTCATGTAAATTAATGAAATTCTGATCAGAGTTCCAAAAGGATCTCTCTAGAATTGGGCAAAATAATCTTTAACATTATATAGAAAAATTAATATTCAAGAGTAGCCCCAGAAAATAGGAATAAAAGATGAGTTAGAGAGATTTGTCATGTATTTTATAGCAGTATCAAAATACACTGCCATAATCAAATTATATGGTATTAGCATAGGAAAAAACAGATAAGAGAGGACAACAGAAGACATAGAAATGGCTTCTGATATGTAAATGTATTTATTATATGATAGTGACATAAGAAGAATGAAGAGTTTATTTATTAAATTCTACACACAAGGCATTTATCTAACCAGGAGAAAACAGTGTTAAATCCTTACCTCACAACATAACAACAACAAATTACAGCAGGATAGAGGATTTAAATCTTTATTCTTCAAAGAACTTAAAGTAGTCCTACCATTTGACCCAGCAGTCCCACTAAGGGGTGTTAACTCAAAGGAAAAGAAGTCATTTTATAAGAAAGCTTCTTGCACTTGAATGTTTATTGCAGTATAATTCACAATTGCAAAGATGTGGAATCAATTCAAATACCATTAATTCATAAGTGGATTAAGAAAATATGATACATGTATACCATGGAATACTAGTCAGTCATAAAAAAGGATGAATGCTTTTTGTGAAAATTTAGATAGAACTGGAGACAATTATACTAAGTGAAATATCTCAAGAATGGAAAAACAAATACCATATATACTCACTATAAAATTGGAACTAACCAATGAGCATAATGTACACAGAAGGAGGTAAAACTCAATAGAAATAAAGCAGGGAGAAGGGGGAGGAGGAGAGAGGCAAATACCTACCTAACAGGTACAATGAACACTATTTGAGTGATGGGCACACCTGTTGCCCATACTCAAACATTACAAAAGTGATCCAAGTAGCCAAAAACATTTGTACCCCTCTAATATTTTGAAATAAAGATAAATAAACAAATACATAGATTTGAATATTTAAAAATTAAAACCATAAAGAAAATTTTAAAATTCCCATCAGCCCATGAACAGATTAACAAATAGTGGTATATAAATATCATGGAATACTATGCAACCATAAAAATAATGGAGACTTTACATCTTTTATGTTTACCTGGATGGAGCTAGAACACATTCTTCTTTTTTTTTTTTTTGAGACAGAGCCTCAAGCTATCCCCCTGGGTAGAGTGCCATGGCATCCCAGCTCATAGCAACCTCCAACTCCTGGGCTCAAGCGAGTCTCCTGCCTCAGCCTCCCAAGTAGCTGGGACCACAGGCGCCCGCCACAACGCC
>CAUYQV010039469.1:0-20475 GCA_963574575.1 Galagoides demidoff | reverse complement strand
GCATCACAGCTCATAGCAACCTCCAACTCCTGGGCTCAAGTGAGTCTCCTGCCTCCGCCTCCCAAGTAGCTGGGACCACAGGTGCCCGCCACAACGCCTGGCCATTTTTTGGTTGCAGCCATCATTGTTGTTTGGCGGGCCCGGGCAGGGGATTCGAACCTGCCACCTTAGGTGTACGTGGCTGGCGCCTTAGCCGATTGAGCCACAGGCACCAAGCCCTATTGTATGTTTTATGAATCAAATGTTCCAGGTTTGATGGGAGAAAAATGTATAAGAAAACTTCCCATTTTATTTTATTTTATTTTTTAAACTTCTCATTTTAGGACCTAGTAATCTATTTCAAGCAAACTTTGTGGTATGCGGGGTTTTTTTTCATTGTATATATCATATTACATTAACTGTACTTAGAGACATAGTTGCTAATCTCTTATTTGTGATTTTTTTTTTAATAAAACTGATCTTAATGAAGTCTGTGGTTTGCTTGGCAATGACTGACCACAGCCTGTTAGGTGCCTCTTGACAAAATCATTGTTATGACAGTAACTGAGACTCACCCCCAAAGAATTTGACAAATTATCTGAAGAAATTGCATCATCTTTAACTAATGTGCTGGTTCTACTCATGTCATGCGGGTTGTACTGCTGCTCTGAATGGTGTGGTATGAGAGGAAGGATAGGTTTATATAGTGACTACTTATAGATTCCATGTATACCAGCAAGAATACTGAGAAGTGAAGTGTGCCAAATCTAGAACTGGTACTGTGGTTAGCACTGGCATACTAGCTGCTAACATGTGCCATGCTTTTATACTCTCTTAGAACTTTGCTGAACAATTGTGTGGGTTATCTGAATCCTCACAACAGTCCTAAGTTATCTCCATTTTACTGATGAGGAAACTGAGATTTAGAAAGTAAATAAAAAAAAAAACTTGACCAATTAATAGACAAAGTTGAATCTGAATTTGTTCAACTTTAGCATCCGTGTTCTTTATTAGCATATTTCTTCTTTTGCTTGCTTCAGAGACATTACATTAAACCTCAGCCACAGGATAGATTTCCTTTTCCTTTTACTTGGTTTACACAGGGAAGGAGTCTTTTCTGTGTAGGCCCTGCCTTTCATTTATTCAGCAAATGTTTGTTGAGTGCCTACTCTGTACTCTGCTGACGTTGCAGGTGGCACTGATAAACACAGAAGGGTGCCTGCTCCTCCTCCACCTCCAGCCTTCCTCCATACATCTGTCATAACACCAGGGCATTTTGAAATATCCCAGAGCTGCCTGTCCTCTCTTACCCTTCTTTTGCCCTTTCTGCCAAGACTATCTTGAAAGCATTGCTCCTTTCATTCCTATAATCAGTCTCTCTCTCTCTCTTTTTTTTGAGGTGGAGTCTCAAGCTATAGGGTAGAGTGCGGTGGTGTCATAGTTCACAGCAACTTCCAACTCTTGGGCTCAAGTGATCCTCCTGCCTCAATTTTTTTCTTTTTTTCCATAGAGACAGGGTCTAAGTTTTGTTCAGGCTGGTCTCAAATTTGTAAGCTCAAGCTATCCACCTGCCTCAGCCTGCCAGAGTGCTAGGATTATAGGTGTGAGTCACCGCACCCAGCTACCTATAACTAGTTTCACAAAAATCCCCCCTGCCCCTGAATAATGGTATAAAAATTTGAAATTTTTAACATTTTTCATCTTCAACAAAGGGTTAAAGAAGGCTATGGAAAAATGTGTGGCATTTCAAACTTAGACAAAGTTATATTCTGGGAAAGATTATAAACAAATACCTTTAATATTTAAAGTTTAAAAATAAACTTAGTGTTGAAATAAGAAAAAGGAAACAGTAAAAATTAAAAATGAAATAAAATAGGGAACACCAAAAACAAGCACAAGGGAAAAACCCTAAAAGCTTGTTCCTTGTAAAGACCAATAAAATAGATAAATTACCTTTCAAAGGTAATCTAAATTGAACTTAATTCCGTTAGTTTTTTTTAAGAATTAGCCAAAATGATTTTTTAGCTTATAAAATAAATAAACCTGTATAACCTAAATTTCTATCAGTATGGCTAGAATTCATCCTTATAGTGAAATGGCAATTGTAAAAACAGAAATGATGTTTTCTATGATCTGATATGGAAAAAGGCAAGGCACAGAACAGTGCATGTAGTACACTGTCTTTTTTGTAAAAATTAAAAGAGGGAATAAAAATACAAATTTTTTTTTTTTTTTGAGATGGAGCCTCAAGCTATCCCCCTGTGTAGAGTGCCGTGGCTTCACAGCTCATAGCAACCTCTAACTCCTGGGCTCAAGCGAGTCTCCTGCCTCAGCCTCCCAAGTAGCTGGGACCACAGGTGCCCACCACAACGCCCAGCTATTTTTTGGTTGCAGCCGTCATTGTTGTTTGGCGGGTCTGGGCTGGATTCGAACCCACCCCCTTAGGTGTATGTGGCTGGCGCCTTAGCCACTTGAGCCACAGACGCCGAGCCAAAAATACAAATATTAAAGCTTGCTTTTATATGCATAAAGAAATACTGGGAAGAATAGTACCCTAAAACCAAGAATAGTAGTTACCTGTGGTAGTGGGATTGGGGCAGATAGGGGATAGGGTTTTTAGTAAGGGATATTCTTCATGCTGTGCATATTTTTGTTCAAATTTTCTTGAAATGTGAGAATATATTGTCTATTTGAGAATTGATATTTGGTGTGTATAAAGAGGTTTTTTTTTTTGAGACAGCATCTCAAGCTGTCACCCTTGGGTACAGTGCGTGGTGTTACAGCTCACAACAACCTCAAACTCTTGGGCTAAAGTGATTCTCTTGGCTCAGCCTCCCAAGTAGCTGGGACTACAGGCACCTGCCACAATGCCTGGCTATTTTTTGTTGTTGTTGTTGCAGTTGTCATTCTTGTTTTAGTTGGCCCAGGCTGTGTTCAAACCCACCAGTCTCCACATATGTGGTCCGTGCCCTATCCACTGATGAGTAGCTGCCCTAAAGAGTTTTTTTAAGTAAGTAAGAAAAGTCAAATATTCCCAAAGAAAAATGGGTAATATATCTTGTGGTACATCCATGCTGTGGAACTTAACAGCCACCATTACGTGTAAGGGAGAATGACCAAAAGGTCAGCAGTGACTGCCTCTGAGTGTGAAGAGTACAGGCATTATATTCTTATTCTTTTCCTTACTCCTACCTTCTTCCTTCTCCTTTCTTTCTCCTTCCTCCTTCCTTTTTCCTTCTTTTTTTGTTTGTGATGGTTTTAATTTCCTGCAGTGATCTCTTTTATAATTCTGGGGAATTTTAAGAAATAAATTAAGAAGAAAGCTTAGAAAAAAATATTCTAAGAAGTACAGTAACAAGGGACACTGGTGCTAGCAAATATGGGCAGACTGTGAAGTAGCAGTCATGAATGTGCTATGGCAGTGGCAGAGATACTAAACTTCTGCACCTGTGGAAAGACTCAGACACGTGTGTATTCTCACGTACTGTGTACTTATGAGAGAATGTAAATGATAAATGCTGATGGAATAATTTGAAAGATATTTAAGTTTGCATATTATACCAAACAATGGCTTTGACAAAAAGTTAAACATTAAAAAATACACACCTTTGGGCTTGGTGCCCGTAGCACAGTGGTTACGGCACCAGCCACATATACCAAGGCTGGCAGGTTTGAACCCAGCTCAGGCCAGCTAAACGACAATGACAACTGTAACAAAAAAATAGCTGGGTGTTGTGGCAGACACCTGTAGCCCCTGCTACTTGGGAGGCTGAGGCAAGAGAATTGCTTGAGCCCAAAAGTTTGAGGTAGATGCCATGGCACTCTACTCAGGGTGACTGAGACTCTGTCTTTTTTTTTTTTTAAAAAGAAACTCTAGAAAAACTGGGTGATGCCTGTGGCTCAAAGGAGTAGGGCACCGGCCCCATATGTTGGAGGTGGCCGGTTCAAACCCAGCCCCGGCCAAAAACAGCAAAAGAAAAAAAAAAAAAAACTCTAGAAAAACCAAGCAGAAAGTAAAGGAAAAATCTGCTGGTAGTGCTGGTAGAAATGATGGAATGGAACCAATTATTAGTTGGAACCACAAAAGATGAAGCTATAAATTATATTCATCTCTTTGTTTTAATCTTCCCTTCCCTAGGTTGGTGGCACTAAAGCTGGCGTAGTCCGGTTTCTTGGGGAGACAGACTTTGCTAAGGGAGAATGGTGTGGTGTGGAGTTGGATGAACCTCTTGGGAAGAATGATGGCGCTGTTGCTGGAACAAGGTTTGTTTAGAAATTGTATAACATCTTATCTCTCTTTTTTTAAAGATTTATTTGAAAGGTTTTTCTTTTCTTTTTTTTTTTTTTTGGCCAGGGCTGGGTTTAAACTTGCCACCTCTGGCATATGGGGCCAGTGCCCTACTCTTTTGAGCCATGGGCGCTGCCCTACCAACATCTTGTCTCACTCTCGAATGTGAAGATGCTCAAGTATGTGTATAATAAGATGGAAATGAGTGTTTCAAAGAGCTATACTTTTTTTTTTTAATTTAAAGAGACAGAGTTTCACTCTGTTGCCCAGGCTAGAGTACAGTGGCCTCATCATACCTCTCTGCAGCCTCAAACTCTTGTACTGAAGTGATCCTCTTTCCTTAGCCTCCCAAGTAGCTGGGACTACAGGTGTATACCACCACACCTGGCTAATGCTTTTATTTTTGTAGAGATGGGGTCTCGCTATGTTGCCCAGTCCTGGGCTCAAGGGATCTTCCCACCTTGGTCTCCCAGAGTGCTGGGATTATAAGCATGAGTGACTGTGCCTAATTAGAGCTATACTTTTTATTTCCTAAGACCCATTCTACCCATTTTTCCTCACTAAATTTTTTTTTGACCATTTCTTTAGTGACGTCTGGTATCAGTTTATTTTTCAAAAAGAAATGTTATCCTGGCTTCTTTCCCTTTTAGTAGCAGTGAACCTCTGAAAGAGTACCTGGACATGTAGGGGTCGGGGTAGGGCATCCAGGGGTGGGACACAGGTAGAATATAGCACCCTTTTTAGGAAACTTTAAGATGTGTTTTCATATCTGATAAAAATTCCATCCTGTCATAAGAGAACAGACCTCTTCTGTTTTAAGTATAACCCCATTCTTGCCCACCAGACATAGGATAGGAGTCAAATAATGAAATGAATGCAAGAGTAATTTTCCATACTTTGCAAAATGTTTTGAAGGCTTTTGGGACAGTTGTAGTATATGATGCATTTGTAGTAATATACAGTATATTAATGTATCAATTGATTATTAAATGTTGTAGTTAACATTGTGTTTTTGAAGTATATACAAATTGATTATAAGCATATGGGCTTTACCAACAAATGCAATGATAATGACTTATGGAGATAAAAACCTCTTGGGGTCTCGGTGTCTATTGCTCAGCGGTTATGGTGCCAGCACATACACCAAGGCAGGTGGGTTCGAACCCATCCTGGGCCTGCTAAACAACAATGACAACTGCAACCAAAAAATAGCTGGGTATTGTGGTGGGTGTCTGTAGTCCCAGTTTCTTGGGAGGCTTAGGCAGGAGAATCACTTAAACCCAAGAGTTTGTGGTTGCTGTGAGCTATGATGCCACAGTGCTCTACTGAGGGTGACATAGTGAGACTCTGTCTCGAAAAAAACAAACAAACAAAAAAAAAAAACCTCTTGGTGCTATAATGATTATGAAGCCATCCCTTCATAATATTAAAACTTTATAATTTTTTTTTTCTTTGAGCTAGGGTGTCAGTTTGTTGACCTTGGTAGAGAACTGTGATGTCATAGCTCATAGCAACCTCAAACGCTTGGGTTCAAGTGATTCTCTTGTCTTGGCCTCCCAAGTAGCTGGGACTACAGGTGCCTGCCACAGTGCCCTGCTGTTTTTGGAGGTGGGGTCTCGCTCTGGGCTCAGGCTGATCTCAAATCTGTGAGCTCAGGTCATCCACCTGCCTTGGCCTCCCAGAGTGCTGGGATTATAGGCATGAGCCACCGCACCTGGCCTAAAACTTTATAATTCTTTTTTTTTTTTTTTTTGAGACGGAGCCTCAAGCTGTCCCCCTGGGTAGAGTGCCATGGTATCACAGCTCATAGCAACCTCCAACTCCTGGGCTCAAGCGAGTTTCCTGCCTCCGCCTCCCAAGTAGCTGGGACCACAGGCGCCTGCCACAACGTCTGGCCATTTTTTTGGTTGCAGCCATCATTGTTGTTTGGCGGGCCCAGGCTGGAGATTCGAACCCACCACGTTAGGTGTACGTGGCTGGCGCCTTAGCCGATTGAGCCACAGGCGCCGAGCCTAAACTTTATAATTCTTAAGAGGCAGAAGATTGCCAGTGTGAGTCTCATAACTGACATCTCTAAGTTATTATTTCTCCATGCCACTTTAGTGGATCTGTCAGAGTTTAGGTATTTGTATGATTTCTTTTTCCCTTTGTTTGGCATGGTTTTATTATGTGGGATGAGCATATTGCTGAAGTTCTCTGCTGTACATTTATCAAATGGTAGAAATATTCATTCCCTTTGCATAGAACCTCAGCAACAAATGAATAATCTGAGTCTGCATATATTGTTATTAGTGTGTTTTATAAAATATCAGCTCGGTGCCTGTAGCTCAAGCGGCTAAGGTGCCAGCCACATGCATCTGAGCTGGTGGGTTTGAATTCAGCCCGGGCCTGCCAAACAACTGGCTACAACCAAAAAATAGCCGGGCGTTATGGTGGGCGCCTATAGTCCCAGCTACCTGGGGGGCAGAGGCAGGAGAATCGCTTTAGCCCAGGAGATTAAAGATTGCTGTGAGTTGTGATAATACCACAGTACTCTACCCAGGGCGACAGCTTGAGGCTCTGTCTCGAGTAAAAAAAATATATGTATCATTAAGGGTACTTTATCAGTATCTATACATGTGAATGGTGCATGCTGGTTTATAGCCCCCAGCTCAATGGTAGAGTCCCATCTTGGCAAACTAGTCACAGATTGGGAGAGCTTTTGATTATATTTGTTATTTCTTATATAATTGTTTTTTTGTTATGTTCTTATTGTTCTTTCTGTAAAGGTATTTTCAGTGTCAACCCAAATATGGCCTGTTTGCCCCTGTTCACAAAGTGACCAAGATCGGCTTCCCTTCCACTACGCCAGCAAAAGCCAAGGCTGCCGCAGTGAGACGAGTAATGGCCACCACGCCTGCCAGCCTGAAGCGAAGCCCTTCTGCCTCTTCCCTTAGCTCCATGAGCTCGGTGGCCTCCTCTGTGAGCAGCAAGCCCAGTCGGACAGGACTAGTAAGTTCCCTCTTCTTATTCTCTGCCTCTATTTCCCAGGCATGATAAATGCCCACTGTCAGCATGCTGCTTTGCTTGTCCTTGTGCTAAATGTTAGTCAGAGCTTGCTGTGATAGCCCATGCAAGTAAGTTTTGGAAAAATATAACTCCAGTGAGAATATCATTTTTGAAATAGGAAAGGGTTTTTAATCGCCCGTTACAGAGTCTTAAAGGCTTAAGGTAGAAGCTTAAAGCCTTTTAAATTTGTACCATTTCTTGGTGAATCTATAGTAACTACTGCTTATTCTATCATGGGATGAATTCTTTTCTCTGAAATTATTTTGGGCCAAAAATGACAGGAAAATTGGAAATATCCTTTTTCTCAAGTATGTAGATCTTTCTCTGACTTTAAACAGTTTTTGGAACTAAAGTATTAGGAGAAAAGGTGTGTTCTTAGAATGTCAATATTGTATTAACATAGTCTAGCCTACTGAAAGCAGTTAATGTGACAAGTGTTCCTGGTTTAGGGCAGAAGATACAGAATGGAACTTCTTTTAGTTTTACTTTGTTAAACACAATTTTTGTAGGCTGGGCCTTGTGGCACACTTCTGTAGTCCCAGCTACTTGGGAGGCTGAGGCAAGAGGATCGCTTGAGCCCAAGAGTTTGAGGTTGCTGTGAGCTACGATGCCATGGTACTCTTACTCAGGGTGACAGAGTGAGACTCTGTCTTAGAAAAAAAAAATTTAAATGGACAAATAATAATTATACATATTCATGGGGTTACATCATGATGTTTCAGTACATACAATGTGTAGTGATCAGTTCAGAGTAACTAGCATATCCATCATGTCAAACATTTATCATTTCTTTGTGGTGGGAAGAAGGGAACTTCTGGAACTTGAGAAGGATAGTAGGAAAAACTGTGTTTTGTGTTATTTCCTGTCTTCTTTTCAGCTCCTTCTCCAGTTCCTCTCCTGCTCTCCCTCTTTTTCCCCCTTTAAAGCAGCAAAAATAGAATAATCAGAATTAAAATAAAATAGATGACAACTCATTCTGTTTGTAAATGTGGTATTTCATTAGGGTCAGAAGCCCTGTCCTTGGTTTATTCACTTACAGTGAGGCAAGTACTGTTTGAATTAGAAATGGCAGTCTGAGATTCGATTCCAAACTGAACAAACATCTCTGCTTTGTGATGGTGAACTGAAGACAGGAGTTAGAACCTTCAGTGGTGTTATGGGAGAGTAGAGTTGTTAGCCCTTGGTCTTGTTTGCCTGCTCTTCCATTGTCAGGCAGAGAAAGGAAAGGCAGGATGGTAGAGTCTTTGAGTGGGGGTTGTGATCTTCTGACAGCTGGATGGAATTTCTACCTGTTACGTTCAGGTGAAATAAATATTGCTTAGATTTTTTCAGTTTGCATATGAAAATAAAGTCTGCATCTTCAACAAAAATTACTATTATGAGAAAAGCCTGACAAGAACAATGAAATGGAGGTGAAGAAATCCAACTCCTTTGTTTAGACAGAGCCTTGTTGAGAGTGGGTCTGCAAGCTTTATTATAGAATCCTGTCGCTTTGGAATTCTAGGAACAATTCCAGGAAGTGCCTAGGTCATTCTTTCTTGAGTAATTTTTGTTACCTTGTAACTAATTATAAGTGTCCATTTCTTTGGGAAATACCATGCTTTCCCCCGCTCTCACCAAGCTCTCCTCTTGGTTTCTAGACCAGCTTTGATTCCTCTTAGCTCTCCTTACTAAATCAAGGTAATTCACAAAAGAGAGATGAGTCTACTTGCCTTTTTAGATTGCTTATTTTTATGTGTCTTTATTGTGGGTAAGTATAGTTTTTAGACCAAAAGTCATTGTAAAAGAATACAGCAAGGATATAGAAGAAATAGGAGAATCAAAAGTGTGATTTTAATTATATTGGTCAGAGATGTATTTCTGTCCCAGAGAAACATAAATTGAAAGAAAAAAATTTTTTAATTCATTCGTTAGTAATCACAATGACTTAGCGTTATGGCATATGCACTGCCTGGCTTATTTCCTGTGCCACATTGATTTTTGCATAGTACTTTTTGTCATGGCAATAGCCAAAACCCAGCTTTGCAAAGATGGATGTTACTGAAAGGAACATAGTCAATCTAACATTGGAAATGAATCGTCTCAAACCAGTAGCTTGCCTGGTGTCCAACAGATGTTGTTGTACTACCCTTGCAACTTAAAACATCCCACAGTGCCCCTGAGAGTTTGATGCACCACCCTGGGAAATCTCTGCACATGGTTTGGGAACCTCACATTTGATGTGTTCAGGAAGAAATGTTAGTAAGAGAAAGCATAATTTAGCCATATGATGAAATTGGTTAAAAGAGCAGAAAGGAGTTTCCCCAAGTATGTTTACGTAATTAAAGAAATTTCACTAAAATAAATGGACAAGTTGCATTTGATTCTTTTACTCCCGTAGTTATCAAACTGCCAAATCCTTAACTGATGAAAGATCCTCACTGTAAGGAGGGCTCAGAGAAACTGAGGAGAGCCTTCAAGTAATGAATGAAGCTTTGACTGTGGAAGATGAAGTAAAGACTGAATTGATCTGGAACCAGCAATGGCCAAGTAAAAAGCCTTGAATGAACACTTGCCACGGGATGAGGCTATTTCTTAGCTACCTCCCAGCTTCTGGAGTCTAGCTTGGAAGAACATTGTTAAACTTGCCCAATTACCTGTAAACAGTTAATAGAAGGTTGTTCTTCTCTGGATTTGTACATAGTTGTTAGCCTCAAGGTAGCAGAGTTGGGTGTGCAGAACAGCAAAGATTAACAGATGAGAAACTGAACACATCGTTTCTTGAATACCCTGACTCCATCCCTGTCTTCCTCCCTCCTTTGTTTTTTTCTCTTCTTCCTCTTCTCTATTTTTTTCTCCTTCCTTTCACCTTCTTCCTTTCTTCTTTATACACAAATTTGTCTTTCCCTTCTGTGTTTCTCCTCATCTCCTTTTTCTTCCTTCCTCTCATGTGTGTCTGTACCACATACCACACATTTGAAAGCAAATAGATTGGGGTTCAGGGCCTGAAGGCTGGATTCCTGGATGAGAACTTCAATGCCTTTCATTTTGAAAGAAGATGGAGAAAAATCCTTACAAAGATCCAACTATTTAATCAATTGCAGGAAAGTTTGTGACTCTTTTTAAAAGAGTGGATTCTTCATTACTTGATGGTATTTAGAAGCTTAGGAAGCATTAAGAAGTCTCAATCTTAAGTCTAAGAATTAAGAGATTGGCCAGAACGTCATAACAAGATAACTATTAAGCTTGGTCTGAGAGTGTACAGAAACTTGTTAAATGGGTTCTGTGGAATTTTTCTAGATTTCTACACAGCCCTGTCAGCTGAGCTCAGAGTACTTAGGGTTTGAGCCACTTATTCTCCTTCTAAACACCTTCCTGGTTGATCTAACCTGTTTACATTGATGTGTTCTTTGTGAGATTTACAGGTAGCAGGCATACTGTGTCTTGTTTTTTTGATGAAAAGCCTTTCCTAATCATTGTAAGCTTGCGAGCTGGAGCAGCTCTTGCTTTGCTGAGGAGATGCCCACCATACATGCATCATTCCTTCCTTGCTTCCCTGACTGCATCATCGCCCTTCACTTCTTTAACTTTCCTTTGCAGTTGACTGAAACCTCCTCCCGTTACGCCAGGAAGATCTCCGGCACCACTGCCCTCCAGGAGGCCCTGAAGGAGAAGCAGCAGCACATTGAGCAGCTGCTGGCTGAACGGGATCTAGAGAGGGCGGAGGTGGCCAAGGCCACAAGCCACGTGGGGGAGATAGAGCAGGAACTAGCTCTGGCCCGGGACGGACACGACCAGGTGAAGACTGGTGCTGACCTTGTTGTGGAGATGGTGATGGTTTCTAAATTGAGTGAGGAGGCCTAGGGGGCCTACCCAGTGCTGGGTGCCAAGCAGCTAGTCTTGAGAGCACTTCTGAGCTTGTTTGAAAGCTGTGACCTGGGATATCTGTTTCTGTCATCATAGAGATGAAGTTTTGTTCTTCTTGATTCTATCTTAGTCTTCAGTCTTTATGTCCAGGTCATTTGGCCTGTGTAAGACCAGCTTGTTTACTAGGACCTTACCAGTGATTACAGCTCCTGTTTGTAGATTATTCTTTGTATGTGTTTCAGCTTCAAGAAAGATGAGAGTTGTTTTAACACTGCCCTCTGTTGCTTTAATGGTGTGGTTTTTCATCATCTAGCTTCCAGGAAAGCTGCCGAGAGTAACCCGTTGAGATAGATAGCATTTTAATGTGACAAGGTTTTAGAGCAATGCCTATCCACTATGGTAACACTTACCTATAGCTCTTTGGAGGTATTTCTGGGCCTGTATCCAGGTCACAAAGAGACCCACTCACGGACTTCCTTGCCTTCCTCAGCACGTCCTGGAATTGGAGGCCAAGATGGACCAGCTGCGAACAATGGTGGAAGCTGCTGACAGGGAGAAGGTGGAGCTTCTCAACCAATTGGAAGAGGAGAGAAGGTGACCCCAAATTTTCTTGGTGCAGTTGATGATCTTAGGGAAAAAGTTCTTGTTAACATTATTGTTGTCAACCCTTAGAACCAGAAGAATGACTGTGTGTTCAGTATAAATTGAACTCTTCATACTGTGTGAGAGAGATTGCTTTAATATGACTTTTTTTCAGCAAACTTGGAATCATTAAACGTGGCCTGATTGATTTAATAGAACATCCCAAACATCCTCTTGAGGATGGCTTTAGTCGGTATTGTAGAGGTAATCTCAACCTAGTTTTCACATGGAACCGTTCCTAGGAGAAGATATTCTAGGCCTGAGTTACCTAGTATTTATGAAATTGTGTCTTGTCTGGTAGGTGATAGAACGCCCCTGTCCTCGAGAAACTCAGTACAAAATTCTCAAATTAAAACAATTAGAGAATTACCAGTATGAGATCAAATGCTAAGTGATGTAAGAGAAGTCAGGTTTAGTTCTTAGAAAAGGAAGTTTCTCAAGGTTGTGAATAAACAAAATCTCTGAAAAAGCATCTGCATGGAAACTATTCAGACATCCCTAGATAATTGGAAGTTTGCCTTCTATTAGCTTTAATGCCATCTCCTGTCATTTCTAATAACAGCAACTTAACCAGTAATAATCTAGTATTATGGTGTGCTCAGGACAGTCATAAGCAATGGTGTAGTAAGCCCACACAGTGAGGGTACAATACTCTTTTGAGACAGAGTCTCACTCGGTTGCCATGGGTAGAGTGCTGTGGTGTCATAGCTCACAGCAACCTCTAATTCTTGGGCTTGAGTGATCCTCTTGCTTCAACCTCCTGAATAGCTGGGATTACAGGTGTCTGCTTCAATGCCTGGCTAGTTTTTCCTTTTTTTTTTTTTAAAGTAGAAATAGTATCTCACTCTTGCTAAGGCTGGTGAATTCACAGTGTGGTTGGTACCTGGATCTTATAGATGCTCAGAATATCATTATATTTCATGGGCTTTGTGATGGTTTTGATAGATACCTATGCCCAATATCAGAATTTAAATGTGAGATAAGGCTCGGTGCCTGTGGCTCAAGTGGCTAAGGCGTCAGCCATATACACCTAAGGTGGTGGGTTTGAATCCAGCCCAGGCCCACCAAACAACGACAGTTGCAACCAAAAAATAAAATGTGAGATAAATGTGCATTTGGGAATCAAAGAAATAGAATCTTTGGTTGCTTCTCCCCCAAATTGTTCACAGCCCCGTGCTCCCTGTCTTGGAGCAAGTACTGGTATTGTCCCAAAGCCTTTAAGATTGGAGGTTTCCGCCTAAGAAGCCTTCTAACTTCACCCTAAAATACCTAATGTGAGGTGATATAAAAAGAGATTTTTTTCTTGTATTCTTTTTTTTTTTTGAGACATAGTCTTGCTCTGTCACCTTGGGTAGAGAGCCATAGCGTCACAGCTCACAGCAACCTCAAACTCTTAGGTTTAAGCAATCCTCTTGCCTAAGCCTCCCAAGTAGCTGGGGTTACAGGCACCTGCCACAACACCTGGTAGAGATGGGATCTCACTCTTGCTTAGGCTGGTCTGCTCCCTCTGGCCTCTCAAGTGCTGAGATTTCAGGTGTGAGCCACTATGCCTGGTCCTTTTTTTTTTCTTTTGAGACAGAATCTCAAGCTGTCACCCTGGGTAGAGTGTTGTGGCATCATAGCTCACATCAACCTTTAACTCTTGGGCTTAAGTAATCCTCTTGCTTCAGTTTTTCTATTTTAGTAGAGATGGGATCTTAACTTTTGTTCAGGCTGATCTCAAACTCTTTAGCTCAGGCAGTTCACCTACCTCAGCCTCTCAGAGTGCTAGGATTATGCTGACTGTTAATTTACTTTTTTTTTTTTTTTAGGACACATTAAAATTTGCTTTAATACTTCTTGTGGGGGGGGAAATCACACTTTTAGTGAATGAACAAAAAACATTTTTACAGTAGCAGTAGGCTATTATTCTTATCCATCATACCATGAATTCATAGGGAAGAGGTTCCAGTAGCTCAGGGAGGCACTTTGCCATTGAATGTGACCGAGTGTTGATTGACTTTTGAATTCATGGGAAATAGATTCCAGCACCTTATATCATCACTGTTACATGGGGTCTATTGATTATCCTGTGTGCTATGCTGTACACCTATTATGCCATGAGCTCATGGGGAATAAATAGGTTCTTGCACCTAAAAACATGGGTCCCCTGGTACTCCTGTGTGCTATGTTGTATGCTTATTATGCCATGAATTCATAGGGAATGGGTTCCAGGAGCTCAGGCTCCTTTCCATTGGTTCTCACAAAGTGGGCTTCTCTGGGTGGAGCAGGCTGGCGCTTCAGTTGAATCCAGGTACCTTTCTCTTTGGCTTCCTTCTTTTTCTGATCATTTTCCTTCACATGTTTCAGGAAGCTCTCTCAGCTCTTAGAGCGCTTAATACGCTCAATATGAACGTTAATTGTCTTGGCAAGAATCTTGCCCTTAACTTGTTTGTTTACAAGGATGCCAACAGCATGCTGGGTAACACTGTAGACTCTTCCAGTTTTGCCGTGGTAACATTTGTGCAGCATGCCTTTTTGAACAGTACCTATTCCCTTGATGTCTACAATATCACCTTTCTTGTAGATTTGCATACATGTGGCCAAAGGAACAACTCCATGTTTTCTAAAAGGCCTAGAGAACATGTATCGGGTACCTCTCCTCTTTCCCTTTGTGTTTGTCACTTTGGTGAATTACTGGAAGATGGCGTCTCTGGCCAAAAGGCTTAATTTACTTTCTTAAGTGCTTTGTTTTGGTTTTATTCCACAGGAAAGTTGAGGACCTTCAGTTCCGGGTTGAAGAAGAATCAATAACCAAAGGCGATCTTGAGGTAAAACCCCCCTCTAGCTCTCTAAAGCTTTAATGGGTACCACTATTCAGAAATGTGGGTGAAATAACCTGCCACCTGACATGTGTGGCCAGAAAATTCAGATGCAAGAATGGCAGGAACCCCAGCCTCTCTGGCCAAGTTGAGATTTGGGTGTGGCTTTACAGTGAAAATGCCAGCCCTTGAGTCTGTGACTGTAGCGTCCTGCTTCCTGTGGCGCCAGATTCTCACTATTCTTTTCTTATGCTTCAAAATGTAAAACCATGAATTGGATTTAATCAGGTCATACATCTGGCAGTCCTTAATTTAAAGCAGTCCTAACCGTGACTAGGTATGTTCCTCTGATTTGGTATTTTAAAGAGCACTTTTTGTTTTATCATAATAGTCCCTAACAAAACTTTTCACTTTGCTTTTCAGTTCAGCAAGATAGGTTCTCTTATAAACCTATAAAAGAAGTTTATTATAGTTAATTTTTTAAAAAAATTACCAAAACGAAAAATAAGAGCAGTTTATATTCGGCTTCTTTTTCTTCCATGCCATATTTAGAATTCGTAGATTGTCTTTTAGTATCAGGTTTCTCTTCTTAACATTTATTCATATTAGTGTTTTAATTAGGCACAATTGAATGTTTTCTTGGTTTCATGCCATTGCTAAATATATGACAATGTAAATTAATATTTTTAATCTTTTCAGATATTTGGGTTTTTATAATATTTTAATAAAAATTGCGCTTCTCAGTGCATTTACCCAAACATACATTTTTTTTTACTACCTTTATAATTTTAGAGTCTGTTGGCTGCCCAAATTGTATTTAAATTTCAGGGGCCCTTCCAAATAGGAACTATGATTTCTTTGGAAATGAATACATCTTTACAGTTGTTATAAAAAGAGTAAAGGGAACATTTTTTGATTTCTAGTTCGTAGGACCCAGAATTTAATAGTTAATTAACAATCTAATAGATACCTTCTTCGCTCATTTCATATACAGTCATATTCCTTTAGTCGACTTTGTGTTCTCATCCATTTAAAAACACCCAGAGTTTCATTAGAAATTTCATATCATCATCTAATCCAAATGAAATATAGCCTATAGCCTGTGTGTTTAAGGAGGGTCTATTTAAAATATTTACATCAGCATTAGGCTGATACAGTCTACCAGATAAACTTACTTGAAATTAATCACATGAAGGTATCTTGAAACCCTAACACATATTGAAACCTTAGTTGAGTCTCTTTTCTGTTGTTTAATTTTTTTATTTTTTTACTGATAGCAAAAGAGCCAGATTTCTGAAGATCCTGAGAATGTAAGAGGGCACTTAACTGTGTGGATATTTCTTTTCTTAACACAGATTGATTGCAGATTAAAATGCTTATTGATATACTCAAATACTAATGGCATAATCCAGACCTTGGGACATGGATCTTAATATTTCTGTGCATGTGGCTTCCAAAGCAATTACATTTGTATCTTGAAGAACTTGTATGTAATGACTAAGCTATGTAAATTCATTTTGTTTAATGACTAGGCCAATGTTTGCTTTATAAAGAATTTTACCAAAAAGAAAAAAAAAAGTTCTTTTATCTGGAGGCCTGGCCTTCTTCACCTAATTTATAATGTCTTCTAATTTTATTTTTATTCCAAAAGAGTTGATAAAACATACTAGCATAAAGCTTGCTAGATGCAGAGTTGTAGGAATTCTGGGGAAGTTTCTGTCTAACACTACTTCCCACGAGAGAAAAGGCAATTGTGAGACTCCCGGTTCTGACTGGTGGCCTTTTCAGTGCACGCCCACTGCTGGTCAGTGCCCGCCAGTGCAGCTGACAAGACGCTCAAACTTCCTTTGCTGCTGCTACACAGTATTTTCCCTAGTTTGTGAAAATAGAGGCAAACATTCTTCAGTGAAGACACCATGTGTTTTAAATTTATTGTTACTGAAGTGAGATTTTTCTAGTAGTACCAACATTAGGCATGTGTTTTGTTTATCTTCTTCCTTATGATGAAGATAAACTCCCACTACAAATCTTACCGAAGTGGCCTCCAGTGCACTGCTGCTTGGTGTACTCTGCCAATTGTGATACAAGTTGAAAAGAGCCTGAGAATTTTTTGCTTTGTTTACTACCACAAGAGAATAAAATTAAAGCAAAAGATTATTTTTCTTCTTACCACCTCCTGGCAGCTGAAAGACAGCTCAAGACTGAACTTTTTAAAAGGTCTTCATTCTGAAGGGTTCCTTTTTGTGAAGCTACTTCAGTGATCTGGGTCTCTTCTCTCCTTCCAAAACAGGCTCCTGCTGCCCCCGGTGTCAGTCTGCATGGGATCTCCCTCCTGCCTCTCTTGTGCGCTTCTTGCAAAGCCTTTGCTTTACTTCTTGGTCCCCTATCCCAGGACTTTCCTCTTGGACTACTCTGTGTCTTATTCTAAGAAAGAAATGATTTTAAAAGGAAGGTTTCCTGTTTAGTGTCACATTTTTACTATGTGCAATGGCATGGAAGTGGATCATCATTGATCAAATGCCACTCTAGAGCCTCAGATAACTTGTGTTTATACCCATCAATCAGGAGACAGTAACTGTGCTCATCTGGAAGATTTCTGAATGGAGAAAAAAAATCATATTAAATGTATATTTGCTTTTTATCTGGGAGTAGAGACCTTTTACCAAGCGGACACTTAACACAGTGTCAAGAGATGAAAGATGCCTTTTCCTAGGACTGTGGTTTGGGATTTTAGTTCTTGAGGCTGTGACCCCAATTATGTAGATATGAATTGGATTCTTCTTTTGTAAAAGCAGGTAAAATTGAACAACTTTTGTCTAAGGCACATATGGACCAAGGGGACTTTCCAGACAATTAGGTTTTGAATTTTATCTCATTATTTTCAGTGTAAAGAGATGAAACAAATGAAGAATTTTTAAATTTTTTCACCTACCTTTTAAATGACATTTATGGTTCATAAGCATTGTGACCTCTTTGAATGCACTGAAGTCCCTTGAGTACCACTAGAATGAGTGAAGGTGTGTATAACCTTTATTTTTACATTCCACCTTCTACTCAAGCTCTGCCACTACTTTGTTTAGCTGCTGTTGTCATTTTTTCATTGCCCATATTGTCCAGACTGATAGGTCAGTTAGAAACACAAAATATTTAAATTAATACAAGTAACTAACTGCTGAGAGCCATTCCTTCAATAGGTTTTGTCATTCTCATAACTGATAACTTTTTGAGTAGGAGAGATTGGGTGGGATGAAAGGTACATTTGGATATCTAGATTATTTCAGAGTGATTAAGATTCTGCAGCACTTAAACCTCTCAGAAAGAGATTGCCCTTTGGGTCCCCCAGTTAGGTTACACCTAAGAATTTGGTGATGAGTATCTGTGAGAATGCAGGGTATCTGTGAGATCTTGGAGGCTCTGACTGCATTAGGATCCCACCAGCTCTTTGCGTGAATTCAAACTCATGTCTTTGTGTTTTGTCACCATTTCTTAGCTTTCTTCTCGCTGAGGGATAAAAATAATAAGCCCCTTACCAGTTTGAGCTAAACCTTTCTTCTGCTTGAGCCCCTTAATTGATCTGCTTCAGAGATAGGGGCTGTGGAAGATAATTATTACTGAATTTTCTCTTTGTAATTGATTCCTCCCTCCTTCCCTGAGACAAATAGCCTTTGGTAAATCCACTTTTGGAGGGAAATTGATCTTCCCAAGGCTCCTGATTTGTCCGTCAAGATCATGTTTCTGAGAATCTCACAAATACCCTTCTCACCCATTTCAACAGAGGCCACTAGTGTGACTTCCTTAGCTCTAGTTTCTGGACCCCCTTTATTAAGGTTATTACCTGACCCTTTTTCATATTAAATTTTTTGCTACAACATAAGGATCTGCTCTGAGGACTTATAAAACACTTTAAGATTTTTTTATTCCACATTTAGGTGAGAGTGATAATTATTCTGAGGGTTAATTTACTTTTTGAAGCCATTGAATCAGTTACATACACATTAATGTCAAGTAGCCATCGTGGGGAGGAGGGAAGATGATAGTTTAGAGGGATATTAACTATTCTAATTTGTGCTGATAAACTTCACTTATCAATATAACTTATATTTGGCTGCATGCATCTGATACTTTCATCTTGCTCATGTGTTTTCCATTTTTTCTTTCCAAAGAGACCAGCTCATGTCCCCTGTCCACCACCATCCTTTTGTCCATAGTGCTCATCCTCACCCCCAGCCTCCTCATCTCATTCCATCCTCTTCCCATCTCCATTACCCCTTTTGTTCATCCTTTGGCGGAAGGTACTGGTGGCTCAGCCTGCATGCCGCTGTCTCTCCTCCTGTGCTGGCATGTCATGGTGGCACTGTTGTGTTCTCTTCCTCTTCCTTTTTACTAACAGACGCAGACCAAACTGGAGCATGCCCGCATTAAGGAGCTTGAACAGAGCCTGCTCTTTGAAAAGACCAAAGCTGACAAACTCCAGAGGGAGTTAGAAGACACTAGGGTAATGGTTTTCACTATTTAATGAAGCAGACCCATGCGTGTGAGTGGTGGACACTTCGGGTGATGACATACCTCATAGCTGGCCTGAGCCTTGACCCAGTGGTTCAACTGAGTTTGGTCTTGGTAGTATTCAGATATTCTTAAGCTTAGACTGGTGGGTAGGCACAGGTGTTTAATAAATCAAATTTTTTGTCAAAAGTGAAAACTTACTCCTTTGGTTAACTCAACCAAAATTGAGATCAGAAACTTTACAACTCTCTAAACTAATGGATATAACAGTATTTGAGATTCTTTGTGTTAATACTTTGAAATACATTTCTCCAGTGTGCCACAAGCAGTCAATTGTCCTCTTGTTCTCATTGGCATAGTTATTGGATTTTCTAAATAATCTTTTTTATTGATGTTTTATTTTAGCTCTCTTTTCCTGCCTCTTCCCTGGCCTCATGGGGGAAGGAAATGGAAACATTGGCTCTTTCTAATGAGAGTTAAGGACTTTTTACCCCAGTTATCTTTTTTTCTTGATAGCTGATCTCTTTATACCTCCTTCCTTTCTATTACCCAGGAGGTTAAAATCTAATAGTCAGAAAGGAGAAACGTGTGTTGGGAACAGAATAGCTTCTTTCTACCTCTAGCTTACTGTGTTTGGCCCTTGTAGTCAATACATTAGTCATGTTTTAGTTTGTTTATATATTAAAGCCCCCCCTATAGGCTCGGCACCTGTAGCTCAAGTGGCTAAGGCACCAGCCATGTACACCAGCCTGGCCTGCCAAGCAACAATGATGGCTGCAACCAAAAAATAGTGGGGCGTTGTGGCGGGCACCTGTGGTCCCATCTACTTGGGAGTTGGAGGTTGCTGTGAGCTTTGATGCCACAGCACTCTACCCAGAGGGATAGCTTGAGGCTCTGTCTCAAAAAATAAATAAATAAATAAAGCACCCCTATAGTGCTTACTTTCTATTCTAAGTCCTTTACAAGTATTACTCAGTCTCAACACAACCATAAGAGATAAGAGTATTATTTTTCCCATTTTACGATAGGAACCCTAAGGTGCAGAAAGATTAAATAATTTGCCTAAAGTCACGCAGCTAATAGTAATAGTGGAGCCAAAATTTGCTGCTGGGCCATTTGGCTCCAGAGCCTTTGGTCATAACCACCACAGAATGGAGTCTTTTATGGAAGCAATTGTATGCTAAAAGATTTAAAAAGTAATCAGAGTCATATACATATAAAAATAAGTTTTTTTTTTTTTTTTTGAGACGGAGCCTCAAGCTATCCCCCTGGGTAGAGTGCCATGGCATCACAGCTCATAGCAACCTCCAACTCCTGGGCTCAAGCAAGTATCCTGCCTCCGCCTCCCAAGTAGCTGGGACCACAGGC
>CAUYQV010039460.1:0-11555 GCA_963574575.1 Galagoides demidoff | reverse complement strand
AGTTTCATAGTAGGGTTGAGTACATTGGATACTTTTTCTTCCATTCTTGAGATACTTTGCTAAGAAGAATATTTTCTAGCTCCATCCATGTAAACATGAAGGAAGTAAAGTCTCCATCTTTCTTTATGGCTGCATAGTATTCCACGGTATAAATATACCACAATTTATTGATCCATTCATGGGTCAATGGGCACTTAGGCATCTTCCATGTCCTAGAAATTGTGAATTGGGCTGCAATGAGCATTCTAGTACAAATATCTGTATTGTAACATGATTTTTGGTCTTCTCGATAAATACCTAGCAGAGGAATTATAGGATCAAATGGCAGATCTATTGTTAGTTCTCTAAGTATTCTCCAGATGTCTTTCCAAAAAGGGTATATTAGTTTGCAATCCCACCAGCTGTGTAGGAGTGCTCCCTTTTCTCCACATCCCCACCAGCATCTGTAATTTGGGGATTTTGTGATATGGGCAAATCTTACTGATGTTAGATGATATCTCAAAGTAGTTTTGATTTCCATTTCTCTGATGATTAATGATGGTGAGCTTTTTTTCATATGTCTGTCTTCTTTAGAGAAGTTTCTCTTTAAGTTCCTTGCCCACCCTGAGATGGGATCACTTGTTCTCTTCTTGCTAATATGTTTGAGTTCTTTGTGGATTCTGGTTATTAACCCTTTGTCAGAAACATAACCAGCAAATATCTTTTCCCATTCTGAGGGCTGTCTGCTTTCTTTTCTTACTGTGTCCTTGGCTGTGCAGAAGCTTTTTAATTTGAGGAGGTCCCAGTGGTATATTTTTGATGTTGCTTCAGTTGCCTGGGAGGGGTCCTCATGAAATATTCGCCCAGGCCAATTTCTTCAAGAGTTTTCCCTGCACTTTCTTCTAGTGTTTTTATAGTTCTATGTCTTAAATTTAAATCTTTAATCCAATGGGAGTCTATCTTAGTTAGTGGTGACAGGTATGGGTCCAGTTTTAGTCTTCTGAAGGTTGCCAGCCAGTTCGTACAGCACCATTTGTTAAATAGGGAATCTTTTCCCCAGTCAATGTTTTTAATTGGCTTGTCAAAGATCATATAGCGGTAAGTAGCTGGGTTCATCTCTTGGTTCTCTATTCAGTTCCATACATCTACCTCTCCGTTTTTTGTGCCACTACCATGCTGTTTTGATCACTATCAATTTATAGTATAGTCTGATGTCTGGTAGCATGATTCCTCTGGATTTGTTTTTATTTCTGAGCAATGTCTTGGCTATTTGAGGTTTTTTCTGATTCCATATAAAATAAAGTATTATTTTTTTCAAGATCTTTAAAGTATGACAATGGAACTTTAATTGTATATTGCTTCGGGTACTATGGACATTTTAACAATTTTAATTCTTCACAGCCATCAGCATGGTATGTTTTTTCATTTGTTGACGTTTTCAGCTATTTCTTTTCTTAGAATTTCATAGAACTAAAGAGTCTTTGTTGATTTTATGTCTAGAATTTTCAAATACTACTGGTACTGAATGTGGAGATTATTTGGGGTTTATCTATTTCTGTTTTCAGTTCTGTCTGGCCTTGTTTCATTTATGTTGTATATCTGCACATGTTTAGAACTGTTTATCTTCTTGGTAAATTTACCTTTTTATTACATAATGTATCTCAATCTACTGAAAAACCAATATTTCATCATTTCACTTGGAATGTAAAATTGATAACACCTTATATATTCCTCTACTTCTCCATTTTATTCTATGCTTTCTTATAGTATATTACATCTACATACATGAAAAAATCCCATCAGAAAATGTCATATTTATTTTTCCTTTTAGATACAAACGTATTTTAAAGAATTTAAGCAGAGGATAAGTCCCTATTTTTTTCTTATATGCCTATCCTTTCTCTTGATTTCTTTCCTTGCTGATACTCCAGATTTCCTTCTGGTATCATTCCCTTCCCATCTTCATCTTTTCTTTCAGAGATTTTTTTTTAAAGGGAAGATCTGCTAGCAACAAATTCCTAGTTTCCATCATCTGAGAATATAGGATATTCTTAGTGAATATAGAATTCTAAGTTGACAGTTCTTTTCTTTCAGTATTTTAAAAACATGACTCTTCTTTTTGGCCTCTAGATTCTTATGAAAAAACTACCATGATTGAATCATTATTCCTCTATAAGCAAGTGGTATTTTGATCTGACAACTTTAAAATTTTTGTATTTTGTCTCACTGGGGTTCAGAAAACAGTACCCAGGGACAAGGCCTCAGTATCATCCTTGGAAGCAAAAGTTTTTCTCCAACTTTTCACTGCTCTCTTGCCTCCTCTGTCCTATTCTCCTCTGAAGCTAGCCATGGAAACTAGAATCCTTCTTCCCCAAAGCACGTTATAAAAGCCAGAAGCCCTTTTCCTGGAAGCCAGCCATAAACCCTAAAATTATTCTATAGAAACTGGCTATAAAGAAATTACCTGATCTACCTGTCATAAGATCCAGTTAGAATCCTGGCCCATTCGCAGGAGGAAGGATGCTCAGAGTGGCCAAAAAGCATCTCCAGACAGTACTTGCTGGGCATCCCCACTCAGTCTGTTAGCTTTAGATCAGACCTTTGATGTCTAATCATATTTCTACAAAGGTGACCTTACTCTGTTGAACATAAGCATAAAAATGGACAATTGCTCCTGTACCTCTCAGTCTTCATTCTGAAGGCTCCTGTGGTATACATGTAAGATAAATTTGTATGCTCACATTTTCCTCTCAAACAATCTGCCTCATGACAGTGATTCTGCAGAGAACCTTTGAGGGGCCAAGGGCCTTGGTTCCCATAGTCCTGAAGTCTTTAGTATTTAGTAGTTTGGTATTGATGTGTCTGCCTAGATTACTTTGGGTTACCCTGTTGAGTTTTACTCAATTTCTGAAATCTTTGGGTTTCAGCCATCTGTCAGAGTCCAGGAGTTTTCAGCAATGATTTCTTCAATTACTTTTTTTGTTTTTGGTACCACATTCTTTCTCCTCTCCTTCTTTGATACCAAGAATTTTAGATTTTCTTGGTTTCCTTGGGTCCCACTATCCTTGTTCTTTTTTGAGTATTTTTCTCACTGTTGTCAACATGGGATAATTTCTGCTGAGCCATCGTAAAGCAATCATCTGTCCCTCCATTCTCCCACTTAAGTTATCCAGTGAGGGTTTTTGTTGTGGTTATTTTATTTCTCATGCCTAAATTTCCATTTGGTTCTTTTCTTTTATCTCAAGTTTTTGCTGACAATGTGTTTTAAAATTTGTAAAAAAAAAAAAAAAATCATGTTTCTTTCTTTGAGTGTTGTTAAATACCTGCTTCAGATTTTGTCAGATAATTCCAACCAATCTGATTCATATTGGCACGAGTGTCTGTTGACTGTCATATCTAGTAGGAATAGAAATGTGGTTCTATTTGTAATGTTCTTCAAATGCCGAGTAATTTTGGACTGCATCTTCACATTTCTTTTCTTTTTTTTTTTTAATTGAGACAGAGTCTCACTTTGTCACCCTCAGTAGAGTTGCTGTATAGCTCACAGCAACCTCAAACTCTTGGGCTCAGCTGATTCTCTTGCCTCCACCTCCCTAGTACCTGGGACTACAAGCATCTGGCTTTTTTTGTTGTTATTTTTTAAAAGGCCTGGGTGGGGTTTGAACCCACCAATCCTGAAGCACGTGGCCAATGCCCTAACCACTGAGCTATGGGTGCCCAGCCCAAATTTTAAATTTTGTGTTATAAGACTCTGGGCCTTTCTTAAATTTTGTGGAAAATGTTGATAGTTTTATTTTCAGTAAAAAACTAACTGATCCAGATCAGACTGTAGAACCCACGCTTTTTTCTGTGTTTTGTGGTTCCAATATAAGTTGTAGGCAAGTAAGAGCTCTAAACCTTTGTGTGCTCGGCAGATCTGCTCCACGTGTGTCTGCAACCTACACAGTGGTCTGACAGTTAGTTCTGTTCTCAAAGTCTTTGATATACTAAGCACAATAGCAGCCATACTTATACTTACACTAGTTAAGATAAGCCTGGACTATATAAACAGTGTCCATCTTCTAGACCTCTTCTCATTGTCATCTACCCAGGACTTGTTCATTTTCCAGCACGTTTTTAATGGGCCTCTGTCCAGAAACATGGACTCTAGTTACATAAGTCTATCACACACCTCTATGCCCTAACTGGAGGGAAGGTACAGAAAAAAAACCAACAAAAACAGCAGGATGCAGCTTTAGAAATGCAGTTGCATCTATTGTAGAGGAAGGTCTCTCACTCTGAGTTGTGGTTCTTTTGGTCTCCAGAAGTAGCAAAAGCTAACACCTAAGGAGAACTGCCTGAGGACTCAGATGTCAAAGAGTGGAGGAAATGGTGATTTAAATATTCTCGAAGAGGCTCGGCGCCTGTGGCTCAAGTGGCTAAAGCGCCAGCCACATACACCTAAGGTGGTGGGTTTGAATCCAGCCCAGGCCCACCAAACAACAATGACGGCTGCAACCAAAAAATAGCCAGGGGTTGTGGCAGGCGCCTGTGGTCCCAGCTACTTGGGAGGCAGAGGCAAGAGACTCGCTTGAGCCCAGGAGCTGGAGGTTGCTGTGAGCTGTGATGCTACAGCACTCTACCCAGGGGGATAGCTTGAGGCTCTGTCTCAAAATAAATAAATAAATAAACAAATATTCTCTAAGAATTAGGAGTTTTTTCCCCACCCTCCATGCCAGAACTAGCAGGCTTTTGAGAACTCTCACTGTCTGCAATATCCTGCAACTTTCAGACTTCACACTGTGTTGAGTTCCAGTCAAGGATAATGGAAGGAAGATAATGTCAACTCACTGATTGTTTCGTGGCACTTCAAACTCTGGTTCTTCCCAGTCCACCTGCTACTATTCAATTTTCTTTTCTTTTTTTTCTGTTGAGACAGAGTTTCACCCTGTCACCCTTGGTAGAGTGCCGTGGTGTCACACAACTTACAGCAAACTCCAGCTCTTGGGCTTAGGCGATTCTCTTGCCTTAGCCTTCCTCATAGTTGGGACTACAGGCATTCACCACAAAGCCTGGCTATTTTTGTTGTTGTTGTTGCAGTTTGGCTGGGCCAGGTTTGAATCCGCCACCCTTGGTATATGGGAACAGCACCCTACCCGCTGAGCCACAGGTGCCGCCCTTTTTTTTTTTTTAAATAAAGAATAAATCCTTTGCTATATTTGCACAATCTTTGTTAAGGATTTCTTTTTTTTTTGAGAGGGAGCCTCAAGCTATCCCCCTGGGTAGAATGCCATGGCATCACAGCTCATAGCAACCTCCAACTCCTGGGCTCAAGTGAGTCTCCTGCCTCCGCCTCCCAAGTAGCTAGGACCACAGGCGCCCGCCACAACGCCCAGCCATTTCTTGGTTACAGCCATCACTGTTGTTTGGCGGGCCGAGGCTGGGGATTCGAACCCGCCACCTTAGGTGTACGTGGCTGGCGCCTTAGCCGATTGAGCCACAGGCGCCAAGCCTGTTAAGGATTTCTTTAGCATTTTTGTGTACTCTCCATGTCTTATGCTATTGGCTGTAACATAACTCTCCCTACCCCTAAAGAGTCTTCTGCAATAAAGACCCAAATAATTGCCTTTAGGATTTCTATAGATCTTGATTTAGGATTAGATACATAAAGTTTTTTTTAATTAAGTCATATACACATAGATCATGAATACATTTATGCATTTGTGGGTACAATGTGTTGTTTTTTGGAGTTATACAATTTGGAGTGCTTACATTAAATTAATTAATATAGCTTTCGCCTCATTTACTCAATTATTGTGTTAAGACATTTATGTTCTATACTTGATAGATTTGACTTGCAATATGCTCCATAGGTGTGGTCCCACCATTTACCCTTTCTCTGTCAAACCTTCCCCCTCCTTTCCCTTCCTCCTCCATTTCTCTCCTTTATCCTAGGCTATAGTTGTGATCTATCTTTCATAAGAAAGTGTGAGTAAATATAAATTGGTTTCACAGAAGTACTGAGTACATTAGATACTTTTTCTTCCATTCTTGAGATACTTTACTTAGGAGAATATGTTCCAGGTCCATCCACGTAAACATAAAAGAGGTAAAGTCTCCATCTTTTTTTTAAGGCTGCATAGTATATCCAAAAGACCAAAAATCACTTTGCAAAAAAGATATTTGTACCAGATTATTCATTGCAGCTCAATTCGTAATAGCCAAGTCATGGAAGAAGCCCAAGTGCCCAGTGACCCATGAATAGATTAATAAATTGTGGTATCTGTCGGAATACTATACTATACTATGCTATTTAATTTTCAATGTCTTCAACTAGTTGCTCCAGGCAGTAAGGGGTAAAAATGGAGCATTTAACCCAGAACAGGAACTTATAAATGGTATTTTTGTTAAAAATTTAATTTTTAACTTATCTTTTTTACTGGTAGAAAAAAACAAATTGATTTTAACCATATGGTCATGGAAACATGGAAAACTCATACACTGATTTAAAAAAATTAGATTCTATTGAATTTTCCATGTAACATAATTATGGATTTCTAATTTAATTCCATTGTGGTCAGAGATTATACATCATGTGACTTCATCTTTTTTTTTTTAGACAAAGCCTCAAGCTGTTGCCCTGGGCAGAGTGCAACCTCAACTCCTGGGCTCAAGTGAGTCTCCTGCCTCTACCTCCCAAGTATCTGGGACTACAGGCGCCCGCCACAACGCCCGGCTATTTTTTGGTTGTAGCCGTTACTGTTGTTTGGCAGGCCCGGGCTGCATTTGAACCCGCCAGCTCAGGTGTATGTGGCTAGCTCCTTAGCGGCTTGAGCCACAGGCGCCGAGCCGACTTCATCGTTTTATATTTATTGAAGCCTCCTTTATGGCCAAACAGAAGCCTTTTCTGGAGAACATTCCATTTGCACTTTAGAAGGTTTACTTTGCTTTTGTTGGGTGAGGTGCTTTAGAAATGATTTAATAGTTGTTAAATGACTTAATAGATTTAATAGTTGCTAATGATTTAATAGATTGTTTACAGTGTTATTCAAGTCTTCTGTTTCCTTGTTGATTCTGTCTGTTCTACCCATACTATGATGGATACTGAAGTGGGGTACTAGTGTTAAATTGTCTATTAGTTCCTCTGATTCTCCCACTTTTTTGCTTTCTGTATTTTGGGGCTCTGTTGCTAGGTTTGTGCAAGTTGTGTGTATATTTCTGATGAACAGACCCTTATATTATTATGTAATAGCCCCAGTTATCTCCAGTAACATCCATTTTTCTTACAGTTTGTTTTGTCTGAGTTAGTGTAATCACTTAGGCTCCCCGAGGCTTGCTGTTTGCATGGTATATGGTTTTTAACCTTTTTACTTTCAACCCACTTGAATCCTGAATCTCAAGTGTATTGCTGTAGACAGCACATAATAGGGTCTTTTTATTTATGTTAAATCTAATAATCTCTGCCTTTGACTGAAATTATTTCACAGTTGTTATTGATATGATTGAATTTATAACTGCCTTTTCCTTTTTGGTTTTTGTATCATTGATGCTTTTTCATTCTTCTGTTTCTTTACTTACTTGGATTAAGTTGATATTTTCTAATTTACCATTTGAGTTTCTGTATTGATTTTTAACTCTATTTTAAAAATTATACTTTTAGTGGTTGTTCTTGGGCTCACAATATACATTTTAACTTATTAAAATATATTTTATATCTATGTTAATTTAAGTGGAATATGGAACTTCACTACTATGTAACTCCTTTCTCCCTCCCCAACTTTCTGTACTATTGTTATGAATTGAAATTTACATACATTACAAACTCAACACATTGATATCATTATTATTTTATATAATCTTCTATGTTTCATATATGTTATGTATATAATAATGAATTATATATAATGTTTTTATGTTTTAAAAAATTGTGAAAGAAGAAAAGACAGAGCCAGGCATCATTTAACAAAGGGGATACATTCTAAGAAGCATAGGTCATCTTGTACAAACATCGAGTGCAGTTACTCAGCCCTAGATGGTTAAGGCTACTGTACACCCAGGCTACATGGTATTGAGTATCGCTCTCAAGCTATACTAATCTATGCAGCATGCTACTGTATTCTAGGCAGTTGTAACACATGGCAGCTAACCGTGTATCCAAACATATCTAAACATAGGGAAAGGCACAGTAAAAATAGAGTACGGAAGAACAGAATGGTGCATCTGTATAGAACATTCAGCACGGATGTCAGTGAGTGAGTTGTGGTAAGGTGAAGGTCCAGGACACTACTGTCAATTACTGTAGGCTTTATGAACACTGTACATTTGGGCTACATTAAATTTATAAAAAATATTTTGCTTTCTTAAAAAATTAACCTTAGTTGGGTGGTGCCCGTAGCTCAGTAGGTAGGAGACTGGCCACACACACCAAGGCTGGCAGGTTCGAACCCGGCCAGGGCTAGCTAAACAACAACGACAACTGCAACAAAATAATAGCTGGGTGTTGTGGTGGGTACCTGTTGTCCCAGTTACTTGGGAGGCTGAGGCAAGAGAATCGCTTAAGCCTAAGAGTTTGAGGTTGCTGTGAGCAGTAACACCATACCACTCTACCCAGGGTGACACAGTGAGACTCTGTCTCAAAAAAAAAAAAAAAATTAACCTTAGCTAACTGTAAGTTTTTATAGTTCTTTAAACTATAAACTTTCAATTTCTTAAACTGATTGACTCTTGTAATAACACAGCTTAAAATACAAAAAATATTATGCAGCTGTTAAAAAATTGTCTTTCTTTATATCCTTATTCTATAATCTTTGTTCATTCATTTTTCTTACTTTTCCAATGTTTTTTTGTTAAAAACTAAGACACAAAACACACACAGGCACACATCAGGCCAGGGCTACGCAAGGTCAGCGCATCAGTTTCACTGTCTCCCACCCCGCTCGGTGACAATGCCTTTTTCTGGAATACCTCCAGAGGCACCCGTCTGGGGCTCTTTTACAATTAATTTTTTTTTTTTATAAGTAGAAAGAGTTCTGAAATAAGGATAAAAATATGATAAATACATAAAGCTGTAACACAGTCACATATTATCATCATCAAGTATCATGTACTGTAAACAATTGCATGCCCTTATATTTATAGGGCTGGCGGGGAACCAGGTTTCTTGACGCAGCCCCGCCCCAAACACGTGAGCAGCACATTGCTAGGACATGACGACAGCTGTGACATCACAGACAACAGGAAGTTTTCAGCTCTGTCACAATCTTATGGACCCCCATCATATGTGTAGTCCACTGCTGTTTGAAACATTACGTCTGCAGGTTTGTTAGATCTTATTTACCGCTTTCGATTCTCACTTTTTTCCCTATTAAGTTAGCATCTGGTGTCAACAATCTTACTTCAATATAGTTTTGTTCCCACCCACCTCCTTTGTCTTAATTGTTGTATATTTCTCAAATTATCAGCGTGACAATACAATTATGTACATGCTGTTTTAGGTAACTGCTTTTTAAGTCAATTAAAAAGAAAAAAAGGAGAAATATGCAAGCACACTGCCTTCATAATTATGTAACTATCTCTACTGCTGCTCTGGCTTCTGCCATGTGGACTTGCATTACTGTCTGGGTCACTTGCTTTCAGCCTGAAGAATGTCCTTCAGCATTTCTCATAAGGCAGATGCGACCAAGAGCAGACCCTCCTCCTGCACTCGGGTCCTGCTTGTATGGCCTGAGCTCTCCTCCAGGTACGGGAGGCCAAGAATATGGGCAACCCCAGTCACCCCTGCCACACACCACTTGCAGAGTGACGGTTCCACTCAGGGGGCTACCATCACCGCCACCCCTCCAAGGGCCAGCCTGTACAGCAGACAGCCACTCTGGGAAAGGCAGAAGGCTACTGTCCCCACCCGGGTCCTACAACGTGGCAAAGATTAGGCCCACATCTTCCCTCTTTCAGGAACTGGATTCAAGGTGGGTCTGTTTGTTTCTACTCCACTTCTACTCTTTGTGTAGAGTTAAAACCCTCTCAATCCCTTTTGAGAGTTGCAACTCCAAATTTCCAGAGTTTACCAGACCCCTCTCAAAGGGCACTGAGATTCTACTTTTTAGACCCTACCCATCAGTCTGGGTAGGACTTCTGTCCAAATCTCTGCCTGTCAACAGCCTTGTCCAAAATCAGCAGATGCTCCTAAAATAACATGGTCCCAACTGTCTGGCTTCTGATTGAGATTTTTCTTTCCCACTTTATCTTTGTTCCAAAAGCCTTCACAGCCATGGGGCTGAGATCTCTCATCTCAAGCAAAAGTTTTATATTTGTATTTTTTTCCAGACTTTACAGTCACCTGTAGTGGGTTTTCTTTTTTTGTTTGATCTCCCTTACTCATTATTATCAGAAGCAGAAGCCCAGCCTGTACGTTTGAAGTGGTTTCAGAAATTAGAATCTGGGCTCTAATAAAGCTGACAATCTAAAAACAGCTAATAAGGTTTTAGGCCAATGACAAAGAGTAGAGACGTATGAGGCGTCCCTTTGCTAACCCACCCCCAGGTGGAGTATAGTTCTAATATTGAGAAGTGGAAAAGAAGATCTAAAACTTTTCATGTAAAACTTACTCTGCCCCATATTTGGGTAACAAGTGACTGAGAAGTGCCTTTTGTTGGTTTTCAGATTGGTTCCAGGAAATCTTCTTTCTTTCACCATAAATGTAACTCCTTTTCCTCTCTCAGAATTTTCTCAACATTGGGTGAGTAGATGCCCCAGAATCTGGATGGTCCTACACTTCTCCTCGTTCAGGACGGCACCTGGCTAGATCACCTTCCTCTTCCAGCAGCCATCCCCACCCTCCCAGGTTCTGACGAGGGCACACTGAAGGGCGTCTTCTCCACTTTGGAGCGACTTCTGTTGCACATTTTTTTTCTTGCAAACAACCACATCGGGGTATAGGAGAGTTGGAATAGCAGTCAGCAAACTGGGCTCATTTATGAAAGATTTTACAGCTTCAAGTTGGAATTGAGAAAGAGCCCTGAAGACAACTTGCCCTGTATCTGCAGGAGTGGTTCTCAGAATGACCTTGGGGCTGTTGTGCCCCAGCTCCAACAATCTCCCAGGCAATGCCAATGCTGCTGCCTGCAATAACAACCCCCTGAGAACGGTTCCGTTAAAACAATCGAACAGGAAATTATGTTGGTGGACAGCTGTTTCAAATAAGGGATAGAAAAGATCACAGATCCAGGAAGCAGGAGTGGGGGTTCTGTCTGGACCTGTGGCTGTCTGGGCATGTGGTATTTTTCAAGACAGTCTTCTTTCTTCTTACTAGAATGTTCTTCCCTAAAATACTGATGAGACTACTCAACCACAGGACACTCAATGAGGCCGACCCAGATAACTGTTTTGAACTGCAGCTGCACTCTCCCACCTAAACCCTGCTTCCTTTGTTTTATTTTGTAACATACACTGGGCACACTTCTCCTATTGACTACTTTTTACTGTCTGTGTTTTTGAGAGGGCCAGACCACCGCCATTTTGTTGCTCCCCCCTACCATTTTGAGGCCCCGTCGCCATCTTAGGTAATAAGTTTCAGTTTCCCCCAAACCCAGGCTTTTCCC
>CAUYQV010039457.1:0-14590 GCA_963574575.1 Galagoides demidoff | reverse complement strand
AATAGGGCTGTGTACATTGGATACTTTTTCTTCCATTCTTGTGATACTTTACTAAGAAGAACATTTTCCAGCTCTATTCATGTAAACATGAAGGAGGTAAAGTCTCCATCTGTCTTTATGGCTGGATAATACTCCATGGTGTACATATACCACAGTTTATTGATCCATTCATGGATTAATGGGCATACAAGTCTAGCTATCATATTTTTATCTCATTTTTACCACCAAGGCATTATTTTCCATAGGACAATCTTAATTTTTCAGTATTAGCTTGCACTGCAAAAAATTTATTATTTTTATTTTTATTTATGTATTTATTTATTTATTTTGAGACAGAGTCTCAAGCTGTCACCCTGGGTAGAGTGCTATGGCATCACAGATCACAGCAACCTCAAACTCTTGGACTTAAGTAATTCTCTTGCCTCAGCCTCCCAAGTAGCTGGGACTACAGGCACCCGCGACAATGCCCAGCTATGTTTTTGTTGTTGTTGTAGTTGTCATTGTTGTTTTAGCTGGCCAGAGCCAGGTTTGAACCCTCCAGCCTTGGTGTATATGGCCAGCACCCTACCCACTGAGCTACGGGTACTGCCACTGCAAAAAAATTAAACACAAAGAGATAGAAGACTCTATGTGACAGTAAACAAACTAAAATGCAAGAAATATCTTAACTAATACAAACATTCTTTATGCTTTCCTTCATCAGGAACTTAATTTTCCTTAAGTGTTGCACTTGGGAACATTTCAAGATGGCTGTGGACTACTAGTTCTAGTTATTATTAGTAATACAAAACTGGATTAAATCCATTTATAGAAAATAACATTTCTCATCCCATTACCCACCTTAGATTCTACTTTGCTGTCTCACCTGATACTATTCAGTGGGGTCAAAAAGATGCCCCAAGACTTACATGTAGGGAGCCCTATGTCTAAGCCCCAGTCCCAGACTGACCACCTAAGACAAGAGTGACTCCTGCCAGTATTTTTTCCTGAAATTACATGAGACTATAACAACAAAATGATGTTCATTTACTGACTGGGGTGACGTAAATTGTTTATATGGACAGAGCCCTGCAAAATATTTTTGCCCAGAATCCTGTACACTCTAGAAGCAGCCCTCTCCCACCCCAGAGAAGTACACCTACAAGTGGAAAGGACAGTGTGTATCAGGAAGTAACCTATTCCATAACACTGTATTTTATTGTCATCCTTCGGTGTTCCTGGGAGATTAGTTCCAGGACCCCTCCTGAATACTAAAATCCAAGGATGGCATACTATTATATTTGCATATAAGCTGTACACATCCACCCATATACTGTAAATCATCTCTAGATTACTTATAATACCTAACATAATCTAAATGCTATGTAAATAATTGGTCTGTGGCATTGTTTTTATTTGTATTTTTATTGTTGTATTGTTATTTTTATTGTTTTTTTAAAAAGTAGTTTTCATCTATGGTTGAATCAGTGGATCTGGAACCCATAGACATGGATGGCCAACTGTACTATGTAGCTTTGGCAATCCAGAGCAAGAAGTACCAAGTCTGCTTAGTAGAACTAGGGAAGAGTTTGTATATGATGGGACATGTCAGCTGTAATTTCAAGGAGGAGCAGACATTAACCTGAGCAAAAGAAAGTAGGTTATTTTAGGCAAAATGGGGGTAGTAGCAAGAAAGTATGGTCAAGAGTATGAAAAGATGTTCAGTAGGGTAGAACAATAATTCCCAATGTACATGGAAAGGTTAGTAAAACACACTGCCAAATCTCCCCAGGGACTCCAGAGAAGAAGCCAGGAAATTCAAGTTAAGTATTAGATCTTCCCTACTCAGTCCAAAACCATGCATGGGGACCTCTGGGAAAGAACATGAGATAGTGGAATTTCCTAAGAGAGGTCATCTGCTTATATAGAAGTATTAACTAAGCTAAGTTCCTTAATGTAACATCTTAGTCATAAACAAATCTTTTTATGTCTTTGTAAACTAAACTTTTAAAACCATTTTAAATGTTCCAAGGTTTTGATTAAACCATGTACTATAGAAAATATTACAACAAAGTTCTATTTATTTCTTTTAAATGAATTCATATGAAACAAAAAATGCATTGATTCATACATAAGGTTTTATTTTTCTGCTTTTTGTCCCTTTCCTTTTTCTTGTCCCAATTCTTGAGGCTTAAATAAAAAACATGTTTGCAGTGATTAAAGTTTTAAACAAAACTAAATTGTGTTACTAAAGAGAAAACTGTGAAATACTTTACAAGTAACAAATATCATAAATCTATAGGCAAAAACAAAATACATTTTATAAATTTAAATATATAGTTGTGACATGAAGGGTGAAAGCACCAGAATTGCTGTTATTTTTCATCATAAAAATGATTCAAAAGAAAAACAATGCATTGGACAGGGTAATGTGCCTCAAACCCCTATGCAATTCTGGTCCCTAATGGTCAGGGCCCAGGACTGGTCACGTCTTGGGCCCAGCTTAACTAGGTTCCAGACATGGCCCGCGAAGCTACCTTACTCAGGAACAATTTCTCTTAGGTATCTGAGGGCTACCTACTTTAGCAGGAGAGAGAGAGAGTCTTAGAGTAAAGCAGTCTTCTTAGAAAGATAGATCTTAGTCTTTAGTAGAGGTTGATAATCTTCAGCAGAGAGATGCCTGCCGTGCTGGCATTCTGCAGGCCAGAGAGGAGACAGAGTCAGAGTAAGTGGGTCTGTGATAGAATGGGCATGCCCCCAACTGTCTTCTCCTCCAGTCTTCTACAAGGCTGATCTCATACCGCTCAACACCACAGGTATAGAGACTGCCAATTTACTAATGCTCTCATCTCACAAGCCCTCATGCTTGTTAGCAGAGCTAAATCCTTCTCCATGCCCTTTTCACCAACATGTTCCATTATTGAGCTATACAGATATTTCTTATAGCTCTCACTCCTAGCCATAGGCTATACGGGCTGCTACACCTAATAGGCTATTACACCTAAACGTTCATGATAGACCATCTCAATTATGTAATCATTCTTGTCTCTGAAATACAGGATGGACATAAAGTTTTGTGCAATTTAAATTTGGGCAAAAAAATCCCGAAAATGGAGTTTTCTCCTTTTATCTTTATAAATGTAAAGTTGAGAAAGAGAACAATTTTAGTAAGGATCATATAACACCAATAGAAAATTTTGAGATGTTCAGTTCAGCTTTAACAAATTAATAGTCTAGACAGAGATTTCATGGACAATATGTTAGAGAAGGAAAAATAAATTATAAATGAAATAGGAGACACATTTAAAAAAACTCACTTTAATGACTGTTTCACTTCTTTTTTATAGGTTTTAAAGTCACAAAAGTCCTACTAAATTAATGAATTGTAAGATTTACATGCATGTCCAAAGTACTTGGCGTTTCCTTCCAACACTTTGCAAGCACACTCACCATCTCGCACTGCACTTGCCACAGCGGCAGGCACAAAGCAGGCCCTAAGGAAGCATGTCCCATTGTTTTCCCTGGAAGAGCATATGACCTAGAAATGTGTTTTCTTACTTTCAGTCTCCATTCATTCAAACCTCAACTGTTTGCCTCATCTCTCTCCTCTGTGCTCACTGCAACCTTACACCTGATCTCCTAATATTTGCTCTGATATGCAAATTATTGATGTTAGATTTTAGCAGCCACCAGGACAGGCGTGGTGGCTCACGCCTATAATCCTACCACTCTGGGAAGCTGAGGCGGGTGAATTGTCCCTGGAGTTCAAGACCAGTCCAAGCATCAGTGAGACCCCAATCTCTACTAAAAATAGAAAAAACTAGCCAGGCATTGTGGTGGGCACCTGTAGTAGTGCCAGGTCCTGGGAAAGCTGAGGCAAGAGGATACCTTGAGCTCAAGAGTTCGAGGTTGCTGTGAGTTATGGTGCCACAGCACCCTACCCGGGGAGAAAGAGTGAGACTGCTTTAAAAAATATATATATATCTAATTGCTGTGCCATTTGACAATGTTTATTTTCAAAGATGCTCCTGAATCTAAATAAAGAGATAAGAATAACAACTTACCAGTCATGAAGAGAAGTTTTCTAGGATCCTGAGAAAAAGGGGAAAAAAATTGAAAAAATAAAACACTGATGATATATAATTCTACAAAGAGTATGCAGGGTATATGAGCCATTTACTGGACATGTAAGATACTGCTCCTCAATGGATATGAGACTCAATTAACTTTCAGAATTTCTTCACAAGAAATTTTTATAAGTTTTAAAAAAATTTTTTTAATTTTTATAGGTAGAGGAGATTGTATATAATAGTAAATATAAAGTAAAAAGTCCAACTCAGAATACCCATCCTAGAAAGGCAAACATTAGATTCAAAAAGCATAGGTTTCCATCTTAATATGTATTTACAAGTTAGTAGCAATGGTTTTAAGGCTACTCTTTGACCATTTTAAGGCTACTCTTTGACTCAATCCCAAAGCTATGATGTAAAAATATTATTATATATTCTACCACAATTGCCAAACTTTACCTATAAGGTATCAAGACAGTGAGAATCAAAACTGATATAATATGTAGGGAGTTTTCATACTGTAAACTACTCAGTCAGTCCAAAGAAGACTAATTGAGAATTTACTATGTTTCAAACATGGTGAAGGATAGAGAGATATCCAAATAAGGATAGGTTTCTGCTACTTGGAAATACGATGCGTTAATATTGTTATTGAACTTTTTCCTTTAAACTATATCTCGTAGGCTATAATAGACTGTAGTCAACTTTTGTTCTACCTTTTGGAAACCTTAGCTCAATCCCCAATAGATCTGTGGATTTATTTTTTATCTTCATGGTGCTTAAAATAATAGCACAATCTTTTAACTTCCTTTTCTATTTTTTTTCTGCTCAATCAACTTTTATTTTTAATTAGCCAAGTGTATACTGACCTTTATTGAGACAGAATGGAAAATATCAAAGGAAAAAGAGACAAGATCCTTACCCTAAAAAAATTAAAATCAACTTGATACACACTGTACAAGACAGTAAGACTTAGAGATATTTACTGGGTAGCATTTGAGTGGTGGAAGATAGCACAGAACAGAGTAAACCCACACAAGGGGACACCATCAGTGACTATGACAGGGAGTTAAGGAGAGCAACTGGGAGATACATCCTGGAAGGTGGAAAAGCATCGATCCATGTGTTCTCATCCCCCAGATACCAGTGGCTTCTTATGGCCCTTGAGCAATTGAGCTCCACCTCTATAAACTTCAGTTTGCTCAGCTCTAAAACAGAAGGTGAAGATTAGGTGAGGAGACTCTGAGGTCTTCCAATTATAACAAAACACGATCCTAAAAACAAATACAAAAAACCAGGGAAGGTGAGGATATTAAAGAAAAGACAAAGTACAAGCACGAAGCCACAGAGGGAGGAAGAAACTAGCTGTTTGTGCATGGACCAGGTGTAATGTGGGGCAGCACACAGCCTGTTTAACTATTCTAAAGGTGCTGAGGACAATAGCCTTAGAAGTTGGTGAAACACAATGCTAAGCCAGGTAAGGGACCCTAACCTGGGGCCACAATAGAGAAAGAGATAAAGAAGTCAGAGTCGGACTTCTCTTCATGCTCCCTGCCTCATTCTATTCTTTATGTTTTCAGGGAACTTTATTACAACCCCTTCCCCAAATCCACACCCCAAATACAGTAGGAAGAGGGTGAGGTTAAGACACTTTCTCTTTAGGCTCGCACAAGCAGCCCCTTTGGGTGCGCCAGGAAGCCCAGAGCCACTGTTGAAAAGATGCCGGTCAATCCAATCAGCTTCAGCAGGCCTGGCACAGAGGCAGATGTCTCTCCAAGAAGTTTGTAGTGATGGGTCATGCAGGGACATCCACCGATTCTGGTTCTGGCTGCCAGACTTCATCCTCTGGAATCTTCCCCACAGCATACAGGATCTCTCGGGCTGCTCTCTCCCCAGTCTCCACAGCTCCCTCCATGTAGCCACTCCAGTCAGTGGCAGTCTCAGTGCCTGCAAAATCAATCCTGCCCACTGGTTGGCGCAGTACCCTTCCATATTGAGTCATGATCCCAGGGGGAAAGCAGGTGGTGTAGCAGCCCCTGGAGTACTGCTGCTCCTCACACCAGTTCTTCTCTTCATAATGTGATGATTTCAGAGCTTCTTGGGATCCTAGAACTTTTGCATAGAGCTCACAAAGTCTCTTCATCCTTTCTTCTTTGGTAAGACGTGCCAGCTTTCTGGTTTTGTGGGCAAGGATAAATCCCATTATTACAGCATAGCTGCCATCAGGTTTGGTATCATCTGACATGTAGGAAAGTGGAGCTTCCTCCCCTTCAGTAATTATGGTTCTACAGTAACCCTTTTTCCTCCAGAAAGGCTCGTTATAGTAAACTATACACTTGATAACAGAACCCAGAGGCACACAGTGATCAGCTGGTTCCTCATCATTGGCAGAGGGGATTGAAGTGAATCTTCCTTCCCAGAGTAGGAGGAACAGTGCAAATCACATATGTAGCCTCATACATCTCATGGTTTAGGGTCTTCACAAGGACATTTTATCCTGTCTGTCAATGTAGATCACAGGCCTCTCCAGCTTCACTCTGTCACCAAGAAGGTCCATTATCGGCTCGCTCACCTGACCAGATCCACCCACAAATTTCCTCTCCTTTATTCCACCTAGAGTGCAGGTGGGTTGATAATCCTGACCAGGGAGAAATACACTTAAATTCATTTTCTTATGCCATGTATGAATCTGGGTCAGATTCATATACTAGATAGGAAGCTATTTGTATAAGGTAATTTTCAAGGGCTTTGAACAAGGACCACTTGTGCAGGAATAGCTTTGTCACTCAGCTTAGGAGAATTGATTTATGTCCCTGGTATTAGAAACCAGAGAAACTCAATACATACAAACAACTAGTAAAAATATAATAGACACTGTACAAAGTGGTAACACTAGAAAGATAAATAACTGTGGAAACACAGAAGATAGAACAATTTTTATCACCAGAGAAAGAAGATGGCATCTGAGGGTAAAAGATGGTTTAAACAAAGGATAAAGTAGATTTAGGTAGGCGGTACACAATGATCAAAAGCAGGGGATGTGTCACTGCAGGAAGAATGAAAGCATAAAACAAGAACATTAGGGTACAGGGCACACCACCATCTTTTTCAAAGGCAATTCACAGAATAATATATCGGTTTGTTATATGTATATGCCATATATCGTATATATAATATTTAAATATATTTATTATAAGGGGGAGAAAGAATAAAAGAAGACACAAAGGAAGGGATAAAGGGAGGAAAGAAGTAACAGTGAAGGGGAACTATAACTTAAAACAGTGAGTTATCATTTTCATTAATCTGATTAGGAAAAAAATCAAAACCCAAACCACAGACGAAGCATAGAAATAGGCATTCTGATACACTGCTGGTAGTAGTGTGTAAACTGGAGAAGCCTTTTTAAAAAGCAATTTAACACTGTCCATCAAAATTTGAAATGCGCATACCCTTTAACCAAAATTGTCTATCTATGGCTCTGCACAAATGTGTACAAAAAATCTTACTGGAGGTGGATTCACAACAGATACCTTTGTATCAAATATCTACAATTAAAGAAAAGTCTAAAAACAAATTATGGCATATGCACATGAAGAGGATGAGATAGATCTATACAGCAAGCCCACAATGTGAATATTTACGAAAACAAGTTAACTGCAGAGGATTATGTAACATAAAAATCATTCAAAACAGCTTAGAAGAAAACATAAATAATTGCAATTACGTTTGGAGGAGAAAATTTCATATTTCACTTCATTTACTTGAGAGTTTTAAAATATTTTATATTGTGCATATACCACTCTTAAAAAAACCAAATTTGGGCAGCACCTGTGGCTCAAAGGAGTAGGGCACTGGCCCCATATGCCACAAGTGGAGGGTTCAAGCCAGGCCGCAGCCAAAAACTGCAAAAAAAAAAAAAAAAAAAATTTAACCACCAAAAATCCCAAAATGATGAAAAATATTGGAACCTAAACAAAGGTATATTACATTAAAATGAGAATAGCCTAACAGTTATTAAAGACATATGATTTCTAAAAAGAAAAGCAAAGAAGGGAAAGAGAAGCAAAGGAAATTATATAGCAAGAGCAGGAAACGAGTAACCCTAGTGATATGAGAGAGGGCAGGAGGAAAGGGATGGAGGAAGAAGTGGTGGCTGAGTCCAAAGTCACTACCTGGGAGGAGTGTTACTGGCAGGCTAAGGAGCTCAAATTTCCAGTGTTTTCAATGCTGAGTATACGCTACAAACCTGGTGAACTTTTTAAACAATATCCATGACTAGACCTCAACCCAGACCACTTAAATCCTATTGGTATTTAAAAAAATACCAGTAAAAGCAAGGGATTTTTCAAAGGTTGTTTACTATTTGGGATTTGTGTCTGATTTATCAAAGGTTATTTACTATTTGGGATTTGTATCTGATTTATCAAAGGTTGTTTACTATTTGGGATTTGTGTCTGTTTGTTGTAGTGTTTCCCTTTGTTTTGTTTTAGGTTAGAGGTCAAGCACATGGTCACGGCTTTTTAACCTGGAGAACTCTGGCATTCTGTGGAGGAGAGAACAGACTGGGGGAAGATGGGGAATGATCTTATTGAGCTACTACCAAACTTAGTGGGCAGAATGGGACGTTCTCATTAAAAGGGGTCCAGAGTAGTTTGGGTATAATGCACTCTTGTCATCGTGTAGCAAAGCCAGTCTGGGGACAGTATGAAAGTGGCAAGCAAGAGAGACCCACCCAAGCTCATCACGTACTGTCTCTCAGGTGTTGGCCCAGCATCTTGCTCAGACAATTTTATTTCATGGGTGTCTTCACATGGACCAAAGTACCCCAAGGAAGATACCGCTTGCTACAGAATTCAGCTAATGGTTGCTTATTTTGAGGATTAAGAAAAACCAATGAATCATGAAAATTCACTAATATTTGTAAGTCAAACAAATTGATTTATCAAGATTCACAAATAACCAATTACTTTTCTGCCCCTTTCCCCAAGCACAATATGTAATTTATTAAAGTACTTTTACCCTCAAATGGCATACTGGCACTCTCAGCTGGATGAGAGGAATTAGCCAAAAGCTGTTGGTAGTCAGAGGTAGGCCTGAGCGGCACCCATCTGAACACTGCAGAATATAAAAAGTAGACACTCTACAAACTCCCATTTTCAGCAGGAGAGACTATGAAATAGCAATTACTTATATTTTCTATTGAAAAGGAATGAAACTCAACTTGACAACTACATTTTAAAAGCGCTCAAAAGGAACAGCAAGGTACAAATTTTCTGTGAAAATCACAGACCCTCATTAGTCATCTCACAAGTGAAAGGAAAATGGGAAGACAGCGACCACCCACCTCATCTCGGTATCTTGCTGCATTCAGATCAATAAAATCCTCACTGTAATTCACAGAGAAGTTGAGGGCATTCACCAGATGGGCAGCCACATGCACACCTACAGAATCACACCAGGCACAAGTCAGTGGGATTTTCACATATGCTCTACAACCAGGAGTCAGGTCCTCTTTTTAAATAAATGCAGGATCAAGTTTGACTGCTATGCAAACAATGAAATATTCAGTTGAAAAGTGAAGTTTTAAATATACAAAAAATAACTTAAGTATAGACAGTTTACCAAATGTCCAAAGGCTGGAATGAAATAACCCTACTGATTCAGCATTAGGAAAATAATACACACCCACTCATCCATACTCACATTTACGTAAGTGAGTGTCTGATAACATGGATATTCATTTACTTAAGCGGCTCCTTGGTATTTTAGATATTCTATGTCTTTGACTTCTCCTATAGCTCCCACACTGCTATATATCTTTATACCAGGTCAGACAATTAAGTTCATGAACTCATCCTAGAAAAAAAGCTATATACCTCATTGCTGAATATTACTATGGTCACCTTTGAAGTACTCCCCTTGGATATCTGGTGACTGTACTGTATTCAGCAATATATAGCACTTTTTCTGGGATGAGTTCCCAAACTTAATCGTCCAATCTTGTACTTCACTGCAACACATCTTAACAAATAGCCCCACCAAAAGGCTTCTAACCAGCTCCAATTTTTTACAATCCATGGGTTTCAAAAATAATGTCTTTGATCCAATATCAGAAATGTTAAGTATCATTTTATGGGGCAAAAATCCATAATAATCATGGTAAAAAAGTATTCACCTGACACAAAGTGGACTAGAGGTTTTACTACAGGTTTGACTAGAGTAGACTAGAAGTTTGACTAGAGTGGAGTGGAGGTTTGGCACAGGGAGAGAAAAAGAAAATTATCTTGAGGAGGTTGGAGAAGGCAGAAGCACGTGATCTGTGCACTGGTCGAGCACACCCACCCCCTTCCCAACCTTTCTTCATAGACAGAACAAAGTGTGAAGTAACAGTACACTTAATGGGCTAAAAAAGAACAGATAACTCCCTGAAAACCTGTGATCTTGGCTACACTGTATGCCTTCCAAGGCTTCAGTTTACTTCTCTGTAAAATAATGGTGACAGAAATGAGAGATGTGATGAGATCTGAAATTGCTTAGTAAACCATTACGGTTCACAACAGTATATGGAGTACAATGATCCAAAAGAAGATTCCATAGCTTGGAATCTAGAAAACTCTATGATCTCCTACAATCTGAAACATGAAACATAGAGACGAAGAGCTTTGAATTTCTCACAAAGGCCAATGAAAGTGAAAGAGGACTAGAATGCTGAATATCCTAAGTTACTTAAAGGACTTATAAGCTCTTTCAGGTAATGAAATGGGGAAAAGTCACATGACAGGTTCAAGACTTGCTATAAAGTTAGAGGAATCAGGACAGTGTGGTATCAGTAAAAGAAAAAAAGAGCAATGAAACAGGGCAGAGATGGCAGAAATGGAGTCACACAAATATAGTCAACTAGTCTTCAACAACAAGGTACAAGAGCAATACAATGGAGAAAAAAATTATTTTCAAAAATAATCCTGGAACAACAGAATATTCACATACCACAAAAAAAGCATCTAGACATAATTAAGTTAAAATGGATCAAGACCTAAATGTAAAATGCAAAAATATAAAACTCCTAAAAGAAAACACAGGGAAAAATCTAGATGACCTTGGGTTTGGCAATGATTTTTTAGAAAAACCACCAAAAATATAGTCCATGAAAAAAAAGATGATAAGCTGGACTTGGTTAAAATTAAAAATATCTGTTCTGCTCTGCCAAAAGACAAGCTACAGACTGAGAGAAAATATTTACAAAGACATATTTGTTAATAGATTGTTATTCAGCATACACAAAGGACTCTTTTTTTTTTTTTTAGACAGAGTCTCTCTATGTCACACTTGGTAGAGTGCTGTGGCATCACAGCTCACATCAACCTCACACTCTTGGGCTTAAGCGATTCTCTTGCCTCAGCCTCCCAAGTAGTTGGGACTACAAGTGCCCGGCATGACCTCTGACTATTTTTTTGTTGTAGTTGTCATTGTTGTTTGGCAGGCCTGGGCTGGGTTCAAACCCACCAGACCCAGTGCACATGGCCAGCACCCTAGCCACTGAGCTACAGGTGCTGAGCCCACAAAGGACTCTTAAAACATAACAACAGGAAAACAAACAACCCAACTTAAAAATGAGCCAAAGACTTTAACAGACACTTAATCAAAGAAGATATACAGATATATCGTATAAGCCTATGAAAGAAAAGATGCTCCATATCATATATATCATTGGGGAAGTGCAATTTGAAATGACAAGGAGATATCATTATACAACTATTAGAATGGCCAAAATCCAGAGCACTGACAACACTAAATGCTGGTGATGATGTGGAGCAACAGAAACTCTAATTCATTGCTGGTGGGAATGCAAAATGGTACAGCCACTTTGGAAGAAGTTCAGTGGTTTCCTCACAAAACTAAAATAGTCTTACACATGATCTTGCAATCCTACTCCTTGGTATTTTCCCAAAGGAGTAGAAGACATATGCCCACACAAAAAAAGTGCACTTGAATATTTATAGCAGCTTTATTCATAATTGTCAAAACTTAGAAGCAACCAAGATGTCCTATGGTAGGTGTATGGATATATAAATTATGGTATGTCCAGACAATGGAATATTATTCCACACTAAAAAGAAATGTGCTATTATGCTGTGTAAAGATACAGAGGAATTTTAAATTCACATTACCAAGTGAAAGAAGTCAATCTGAAAAGGCTACATTTTGTAAGATTTCAACTCTAAGACATCCTGGAAAAGCCAGAACTATGGAGATTGTAAAGAATTAGGGGTTGTCAGGGATTAGCAGGAAGGGAAGGATGACTAGGCAGAGCACAGAGGATTGTTAGAGTGGTGAAACTATTCCATATGATGGTATAATGGTTGACGTGAGTCATTATACATTTATCCAAACCCATGACAACAGTGAGCCCTAAGGTAAAGCGTGTACATTAGGTGATAAAGATGTGCCAATCAATGTAGTTTCATCAATTTTAAAAACTTGTACCACTCTGGTGGAGTATGTTGATACTGGGAGGGCTATACAGGTGTGAAGGTAAGGGGTATATGGAAAATCTTGGTTTTAGCTGTGAACCTAAATCTGCTTTAAAAAAAAAAAACTCTTAGAAAATATATTTTTAACAGAAAAAAATGGACAGGCAGCTAGAAGTGGGTTAACTAACAAGCAAGGACAGAATTCCAAACACATAAACATAATTGTGTTTAGGTGTGGCACAACTATGGCATAGGTATAACACATTATTTAAGCAAAACTACTATGTAACTTCAACAATAGCAACATCTAAAATAAAAAAACCTTCATTTTAAACTAAAAGCATTTGTATTAATCACATTTAAAAATACAAAAGCATCTTTAGAAGTATTGTTATTATTTTTGAGTTCCTTTGGAAAAAAATTGTAGGTGAACAGCTATTAAGTAATGCATCATTAAGGGATAGATTCACCTTCTTCAAAGGACCTTTTGGGTCAAAAAAGTTTGGGGCTTCAGAGAGGAAGCCTGGCAAGGGAGGCAACAGGGAGGAAGCTATACCAAGTACTTAGCATAGATTTTCTCATTTAATTCTCCCAACAAAACGAAGGATAAAATCATCCTTATTTTACAGATAAAAAAACTAAGTAAAAAAAAATAAAAAGGTAACTTAGTCAAAGTCAGACCACTTGCAAGTGGCAGAACGCAAACCATCTCTACATTCTCAGTCTCTTGGTTGTTTTCCGACTGAACCAGTCTATGTGGACATGATTAATGATTAAAACAAATCAAGTAATGACTATGTCAAAGTTTCCTGATCGTCTTCCATTTCTGACCTTTCAGCCTCCTTACCCTTAACCTATTCCTAATCCTCACTAGAGTAAGCCTCTCACTATCTCTCATCTCCACAGATAAAGACTTAATGGAAAGATGTTCAGAGATAAACAGCGAAGATGTCTATTCCAATAATGATTGGCAATTTTTACAAAGCCAGAAAGTTTAATGATTTCTTTGCAATGGCCATATCAAAATATTCCTGAGTCAAATGGCCATGTCTAAATGTTCTGTTAAAAAGACCTCAGTATCAAAAAAGCTCTATCATATCAAATGATAGCCAGGTGAAAATGTCAGGTGCTATGCCAATAGGATAACTAACCCTTGAGATTGTAATTTATAGTAACTAATTCTATCCTAAGAACTTCATATTCATTATCTCATTTTAGCCTTAAAATCATGAGGGAGGAGCTACTGCTGATCAGTTTTATAGTTAAAAAAAAAAAACAAACAAAATGAAGATCAGAAAGGTGACATGGCACAGTTAAGCAGAAGGGCAGCTTGGATAGAGCCTTGCAATCTGTCTTCCAGGGTTCGTAAATTTAATCGCTATGTTTATTATTTTCTGTTCCCAAAATTTCAAAAGTATCATGCACTTTTATGGATAAAATATACTTTAACTCCTAGTTAAAATAAGATTCTCCCTTTATTGTTTAACTGGGAAAAGAGCAGGACAAAATTTTACAAATTTAGACATTTGTTCTTCTAACCAACTTTATTATCAAAGGAATATTTATCAACACAATTCTGAGTGGAATCATGTTCTTATGAACGAAAAATTTACATTCTGATTCTCATGCATTTAAACTCCTATCACGGCCTTGCTTTCAAAGCTTGAAAGTTTTCAAGGCTCAGCACCTGTAGTTCAAGTGGCTAAGGCGCCAGCCACATACACCTAAGGTGGCGGGTTCGAATCCAGCCTGGGCCCACCAAACAACAATGACAGCTGCAACCAAAAAACAGCCGGGCATTGTGGCAGGTGCCTGTAATCCCAGCTACTTGGGAGGCTGAGGCAGGAGACTCGCTTGAGCCCAGGAGTTGGAGGTTGCTGTGAGCTGTGATGTCATAGCATTCTACCCGGGGGATAGCTTGAGGCTCCGTCTAAAAAAAATAATAATAATAAAAAGAAAAAGAAAAAGAAAGAGAAAAATTTTACAGAGTAATTTAAGGTACTAAATTAATATTTTATATAAAATCATGTATATCAAGTAGTGCATCCTTCAGAAATGTTACAATTCTTT
>CAUYQV010039453.1:0-31417 GCA_963574575.1 Galagoides demidoff | reverse complement strand
GTAGAGGCTGAGAGGCGGGTAGAGGGTTGGAGTTATGTATAGGCTGAGGGTCAGGTAGAGGTTGAGAGTTATATAGAGGCTGAGGGTCAGGCAGAGACTGAGAGGTGGGTAGAGGCTGAGAGGCAGGAAGAGGCTGAGAGTCAGGTAGAGGCTGAGAGTTGTGTAGAGGCTGAGAGGTGGGTAGAGGCTGAGAGGCAGGTAGAGGGTGGGAGTTATGTATAGCTAAGGGTCAGGTAGAGGCTGAGGGTCAGGTAGAGGGTGAGAGTCAGGTAGAGGCTGAGAGGCGGGTAGACACTTGGAGGTACTGATGAGCATCCTGAGTAAGAGCACACAGGCCGTGCTCTGGGCAGGACAGGTGCATGAGGAAGGCATGGGGGTGAAGGCCAAGGTCTGCCCGCTCTCTGCCTGAAGCCAGTTTCTTTTCACCTGGTAACAAATGAGCCACAGATGGTGTGTCTCGAACAGGGATCTGGGTGCACCTGGAGAGACGGCAGTTTGGGCCCACCTGCGGCAGCTCCACCAGGCGGCAGAGCCCCCCCGCCCTCCCTCTCTCCTCTCCTCCTGCTCCCAGTTTGGGACCTTCACTGTCTGCCTCCAGCAGTAATCAAGCAGCCCCTTGTATTTTTTCCCACAGGGGCTTCCTCAAATTCAACTCTATTGTCAGTTGTCAATAAGGAAGGGCTCAAAGTGGCTCTCAGCACTGAGCAGCAGGGCGGCAGGGCTGGTGTCCTACTGCCAGCCCTCATTTATGAAGAGGGGATGCTTGGCACTTCATCGTTGCTCAGGTGTGTTGTCAACTGTGACACAGCTGTGACCACTATTATTCCAGAACTGACACTGAAGGAACACAGAGCCCCGTGCTCTAGAAACTGTGTGATAAGTCGGACTCACTACCTTCCTCTGACCATCTGGGAGCAAGACCAGAAAGCTTGGGATGTATGTTGATGACGCTGGAGATGAATTTACTTGATGGGTCGGATGTGAAACATACTTATTCACAGCTCATGAACTCTTCCTTGGGTTATTGTAGTTGTATGTGCATAAAGTTAAATGAAAGATCCTAAATGCATAAACTAGTGGGCTATAGTTTAATTCTTGTTTAAAAAAAGAGAAAAGTTGGGCGGTGCCTGTGGCTCAAAGGAGTAAGGCGCCGGCCCCATATGTCAGAGGTGGCAGGTTCAAACTCAGCCTCGGCCAAAAAAAAGAAAAGAAAAGTTGTGACCTCAATATTCAAGCATTATTCTGAAAAAAGCCAGAACTAAAATGTTTTTTCTAGTGCCATGCCCCACTCTCCCATCATATGGGAACATTCTAGAAAAGAAACAATAAACAGGACAGAGAGAGGCCCCACATTCAGTGCGGGCCAGCCAACTCTCACCTGGGAGGCACTGCTGCTTCTACTGCCAGGTAAAGTCATTTTCATGAGGGTGGAAAAAGAGAAGATTTTGATGTCACCCTAGAGTTAGTTAGAAGTTTCCAGCATGTGAGTCTCTGGATAGGTAGAAAAGAAAACAGAAAAGATGTCAAAACATTTGAATGTGATGGAGGTTGGAGGAAGGCAAGGGGGGCTAATGATGTTTAGGGAGCCTGAGGGCTTTACTTGGGATGAAGAAGGCCAGTGCCTCTGGTCAGTCCCCTGTCTCCAGACGCCCCGCTGGAGATGCCGTCACCTCTGCAGGAGGTGCCCAGGCTGCCCGCATTGCTGCGCTGAGCACTCCCTCCTCTGGGGACGTATAAAAGGCAGTTTCTGGGCATGGAGATGGGATGAGGTGGCCCTTCCTGGTGCATTACTGAGGTGAGAAAGGACGCTGCCCTGTGCACTGGGGGGTGGAGGAACAGGCCTGGCGGGGACCAGTGCCCTGCACGGCCCATGCAGAATCCCCTGCGTGAGGGAGAATGCAAATGTTTGAAGCCATGTGTCCCCTCAGACTTTGTACATTGGGACCTGGTCCCAGCATCATGGTGTTAAGAGACGGTGCCTCTTGGGAGCAGAGTACTCTCTCTCATGAGCGGGACTGCTGCTCTTAGCAAGGTGGTTGGGGAAGGCCCTTCTGCCGTCCAGCCTGGGGGACATAGTGACAAGGTGCCACTTGGAAGCAGAGAGCAGCCCTGACCAGCCCCCACATCTGTCAGCACTTTCTTGCACTTCTAACCCCAAGGAAATAAAATCTGTGGCTTCTGACTTGCCCAGCCTGGAATATTTTATAGAAGCCTGAACAATCTAACACAACCAGGTATATCCATTTTCCTAGCACCTCGGATTTCCATTTCTGAAGAACCTTGGACTGAGGAGACGTGAAGGAAGGACCGTCTCACCTGCCCCCCACACTCCACAGCGTCTCTATCCACTTTTCATGGGCAGGACACCCCATGAAGAAGGAGCTGTTCCTGGTTAGTGTGACAGCCGTGGCATCAGGTGAGGGGCTACAATACCCACCTGATACAGAGCGTGCATCATGCCACAGTCGTCTCCACCATCCGTGTCCACAATTCTTTCCGTCCTCCCCACCTGCAGCACTGTGACCACTGGACACTGCCCCCTCATCCTCCTTCTCCCAGCCCCGAGCAACCCATTCCACCTTCTGTCTCCAGGCATTTGACCCCTCTAGACACCTCATGTAAGTGGAGTCAGACGTGCCTGTCCTTTGTGAGTGGCTCAGCTCACCTGGCACATGTCCTTGAGACCCATCCATGCCCTACCAGGTGCTGAAGTTTCCTTTCTAAGTTTGAACAATAATTCACATGTGCATGCTCCACATTTTGTGTGTGATTTGTATGTCAGTGGAGAGTGAGCTGCTTCCACTCTGGGCTGTTGTGATAGTGCTGCTGTGGACATAGGTACAAACACCCCTCTGAGACCCTGCTGTCAGTTCCTCAGGGTTTGTACTGGGGGTGCTGGATCATGGGGAAACTCCACAGGGGCCCTTTAAGACTTAAAGGTGCCGCCTGATTAAGACCTGTCACATTGCTGCTTTTACTCGCCTGGCTCCCTGCTCCCACGTCCCTATGTGCACAGAGGCTGTAACCTCCAGGGAAGGCCACACCCAGCCCCCACCTTTAGAAACATCCAGAGATACTTTAAAGAGACGAGCTGTTTCCATATCCAAACAGGACAAGCCAAGTCCAACTCACAAAATCATTATTTCCATATGTTAAATCAGTCCTTGAAATCTAACTGTTCTCAAATATTAAAAGCATCTGCTTGACCACTGGCATCTTTTCTATGACTGGTCAAGGCCACATCAGTATTTTGCTGATTATCAGGTAGAAATAGGTTTGGTGGTGTTTCCTATGACAGAGTTCATGTTTCAACCTCCAGCCAAACGAGATACATTTAGTGATATTTTTATTTTTTTGGTTTTTTAACTTTAAACTGTAAAAATTCTTTTTTCTTTTTTCTTTCTTTCTTTCTTTTTTTTTTTTGAGACAGAAACTCACTTAATCACCCTTTGGTAGAGTATTGTGGCATCACAGCTCACAGCAACATCAAACTCTTGGGCTAAAGTGATCTCTGGCCTCAGCTTCCCAAGTGGCTGGGACGACAGGTGCCCACCACAATGCCCAGCTATTTTTAGAGACAAGGTCTCCCTCTGGCTCAGGCTGGTCTCGAACCCATGAGCTCAGGCAGTCCACCCACTTCAGCCTCCCAAGTGCTGGGATTACAGGTGTGAGCCACCATGCCCTGGAAGAATTAGAATCCTCACTTGGAACAATGTTACAAAAGGTTAGCACCTCCTTCTGGAGAACTCTGAGCCTGTAAGGACTGGCTCTGGACTTGCTATAACAAATAACCCCTGACTTGTTGGCTTAAAATAACACATGATTAGCCTTTCACAGTTCTGGAGATGACAAGTCTAAAATGAGTTTCACCAGGGCAAAGCCAAGGTGTCAGCAGGGTTGTGCTCCCTCCCAAGGATGTAGGGGATGGTCCTTTTCCTCACTCTGCCCCCAGAACTGCATCCTTGCATTCTCCGGGGCATGGCCACCTCCACTGCAAGCCTCAGCGCATCTCTCTCTGGGACTCTGCTTCCCGCACATGGCGTCTGTCCTGTGGCAGTCAAACCTGGCTCAGCCTCCCCACCCCCACACACACCTGTGATGGCTCTCAGAAGCCACCAGGTAATTCTGGACAAGCTGCACATCTCAAGATCCTCAACTTAGTCACATACACAAGGAAATTCTTCCCACATGAGATCTTTGGGGGGCAGGCTTCCTCTTGCCACACTGGGGCTCTCTGATTCCAGCTTCGTGAGGCCTGACCTCCTATCCTGGGCCTATGATGTCCCTGTCCCCTTCCCCTGGCACAGCCCCTGGGACAGGCTCCAGTAGATGTACCTCTACATTTCTGCTTTGTTTGGGTTCCTTTGGCTAAAAGAAACAAAGATAAGGTTAGTAACTGTAGTAGAGAAAGAAAAGCATGATAAATATAATAGCATCTTTGGAAAGTTTAAACATTTCTGTTAGAAAACGTTAGACCTAATAAAAATTTCATGGATTGCCAAGACATAAAATAAATACACCGAGAATCAATTACATTCTTCCATACCAATAGTAACCTGGAATGCATCATTTATAAGGAAATTCTATTTGCAATAGAAACGAAAATATGAAATATTTAGAAACCAAATTAAGAGGCGATGCATGACCTTTATACAGAAAATGACTAACATTTTTCTTGAGAAATATCAAACCTTCTCTCTCTGACTCCACTCCCCTCTGCTTCTATCTCAGGGACTTTCTCTCCTCTGTCTCACTTTGTCTCCCTCTAACGTACTGTGATGGCTTCAGATGAAGAGTCTGACACTGCCCTCTGTAGGCTGGAGGGCTGACTATGATAATGTCAGTTATTGGCATGGGAATTGATGGGTTCCACTTAGTTTGAGTATAATTTTTCCATGAAAAATTAGGGGTTTTAAAATTCATCAATAAGAACAAAACTACAAAATGTTTTTATAGTTTTTAAAACTACAGTTAAAAAAAAAACTATTGGAAAAAAGTACCAGTGTGGTCGGGAATGTGGCTATGGGAACACAGAGACCAGGTTGAAAGCAAGTCCTCCCCTTCAGAACTGGGCCTTTGAACCAGCTGTCTCAACCCAGAGAAGTTACCTGCCTTGTACATCAGAGATTAGTCAACATCCACAAAGGCTTTCCCAAAGGCAATATTAGGGAGTGTCTAAATAGAACTGAATATGATGTGCTCTGGAAAGTGCATCTGATGACTTAAAATGTGTTTCTTGTGATTCTAGAAACAATGTTTTAACATGAAGCCTTTAAGTAACATTTCAGGGCAATAGAGCAGGGAAATTAGTATATTCAAAACAGTGCACTGGTTTATTTCATATAAAATTAAACGTGCAGTGAAGGAACACTTAAGTAAAATCAATTTCAACTATGTTACAGAAAAATTAATGCGTTAAATTTGGTGAAAAGCACCTAAAAATAACATTCTCCTTGGAAAGTGAGGAACTGCGTTATTTGGAAATCCTATTATTTTAACATGTTCTGTAACCATTTTTTATTAAGGAGTAATGAACTCAAGGGTGAGCTGAAGCAGGCAGGACCCCCAATTGTCCCCAAGTGCAAAAACAGGAATCAAGTTAGTGAAGCAAATGGGGGCACAGGAGTGTGCACAGTGCTGTGTGTGAATGTGAGGTGCAAAAGTGGGCACAGGAGTGTCACAGTGATGAGTGAGATTGTGAGGTACAAACGCGGGCACAGGAGTGTCACAGTGATGAGTGAGAACGTGAGGTACAAACACGAGCACAGGAGTGTCACAGTGATGAGTGAAATTGTGAGGTACAAACACAAGCACAGGAGTGTCACAGTGAATAGTGAGATTGTGAGGTGCAAACGCGGGCACAGGAGTGTCACAGTGATGAGTGTGAACGTGAGGTGCAAACACGAGCACAGGAGTGTCACAGTGATGAGTGAGAACATGAGGTGCAAACACGAGCACAGGAGTGTCACAGTGATGAGTGTGAATGTGAGGTACAAACGCGGGCACAGGAGTGTCACAGTGAATAGTGAGATTGTGAGGTACAAACACGAGCACAGGAGTGTCACAGTGAATAGTGAGATTGTGAGGTGCAAACACGAGCACAGGAGTGTCACAGTGATGAGTGAGATACTGAGATGCAAACATGAGCACAGGAGTGTCACAGTGATGAGTGAGATACTGAGATGCAAACATGAGCACACGAGTGTGCACGGTGATGAGGGAGAACGTGAGGCGCAGACGCGGGCACAGGAGTGAGCACAGGGGTGACTGAGACCTGAGGCATGATGGTTACATATAAACAAGCAATGAACAAACAGCAACGAGAGGGGAAGAGCAGCTAAGGGCTTTTCCTGGTTACCGGTGTGAACAACTACAGGTGGGATAACCTACCCTGAAAAGCTCAAGATGAGGAGTGTTCGGGGTTCAGATATTTTCAGATTTTGGAATATTTGCATTGTACTAACCCAGTTCAGCTTCCCTAATCCAAAAACATGAAGTCCAAAATTCGCCAATGAGTGTTTTCTTTCAACATCAGATTGGCAAAAAGTTTTGAATTTTGGAGCATTTCTGATTTCACCTTTTTGGATTTAAGATATACTCAATTCAGAGGTCTTTCAGGAAGTCTCACTTTGCAAGATTTACTAAAAGAAAAATTCTCTGGTTACCTTTGGATTCCTTTTCCTCACCTCCATGCTTCCTACATACGTGGGTGGCTGGAAATTTCTGGGCACTGACTATACCCTAACTGTCTGGGCACTCCCTATACCCTAACTTACCCTGGGAGGAGCATGGAGGTGCAGGTCCCACACTGGACACATCACTGCTCCCATCAAAGCCTCCTGTGTCTTCTCTTCCCATCCAGAGGAGAAGCCTGCAGGGTGCTGTCAGGCCTCAGCTCCCTCACGTCCACTGGCGCCACTTCCAATGCCAAAGAAACCTCCTACCTACCCTCACCACCTGGAGAGCACTCTCTGAATCTTCACAAGGCTCCCCCCACCCCCTTCAGAAGTCCTCTCAAATGTGTCCTGCTTTCCACAACAACTTAACAAGCACAGAAATGAAATGACAATTTAACAGATTGTAAACATCCTCATCCTGACCTGTGTCCTTCTATCTTCCTCCTGCATTTTACTGTTCTCTACAGGTTCAGTCCCAGCCAGGGATGGAGTGTACTGCCTGAGATCTGACTTCTGTCCTATGCCCCTCACCAATATTTCATGGAAAAATTGTCCACCATGAAACTGTCCCTATATAATTACCCTCATTATATATTGCCCTGTAATAATAATGGAAACAAGGAATGCAATAAATGTAGTGTGCTTGAATCTTCCCCCACCACCCTTGCCCTTGGAAAAATTGTCTTCCCTGAAATGGGTTCTTGGTGCCAAAAAGTTTGGGGGCCCTGCTGCACAGCCCTTGTCATCTGGAATACCGTGCTTCCCACATGTTTTCTTTTCTCCTTCCCCTTGACCCTGGTGTGAGCCCTATGTGGAGGGGTGGCCAGGAGATGCCTCCCTGTCCTCTCCCTTCCAGGGACAGCTGCTGCTCAGGGCATAGGTGGATGGAAACCAAGATCTTGGTGCTGCAGATACGGCACGTGGTGAGGGCTGCTCCCTGGTGCATGGATAACCAGCTTCTTGTTGTGTTCTCACATGGGGGAAAGCAGGGAGAGGGAGGCAAGCTATCTTGCTTCTCTTCTTCATGGGCACTAATTCCATTTCTGAGGGCCCCACCCTCATGACCTGGTTACTTCCAAGACCTCATCTGCTAAGGCCACCCCACTGGGGATATAAGTTTCAACATATACATTTTGAGGGAAGCTGCACGCTCAATATACACTGACTCCACCTGTTTTCTCAGATTTAGAGTAACCATTGATTAGGGTGTTGAGCAACTACACGGGTCTTCTTCATAATAAAGCTGAAAATGCCAAGGAATGCTGTGGATTTGCATCATTTTTGAAATCGGTAATGAGTTTTGAGTAAGGAATGAAATTATACTGACCTGTTGCCAGAGTAGAGAAGTTGGACTATTTTGTTAGTATTTGTAGCTAGAAAGAAAATGTGGGCGAGGGCTCACATTATCTGGGTATTCAATATGACATTATTAAGACATGCAAATTAAGGAAAGAATGACCTATTGGACTAAGAAACTTAACCCATCTAAGAAAATTCTCAACTGATTTTAACTCAAAACTGTGCTGTAACATAAGCATGAGAGAATGAGCGGTGAGGCCAGTATTATTACAAACTTGCTCCCTGTGCCATCCCAAAGCTGCAAGACAGTGTCGGCTGTAAGAAAAGCTGCTCCATTTCCTTGTGTTCCTTATAAGAGAGATTGTCTCTCACACATACACAAATACACACTAACAAAATTAGGAGAAAATAGAACAAAACATTTATATGTTATCTCACTGATTCCCAAGGGCATGATTCTAATGGTACTTAAAATTTTGGCATTTGGTTAAAAGAAATTGGAGCAAAGTTAATGTTATGATGGTTTAATTTTCTTACAATGTATCCATTTTTCTGACCTACTAAATATTGCAGAATTACATTGGATTAAACTCTTTTTTTGAGGCAGAATATCACTATGTTGCCCTTGGTAGAGTGCTGTGGCGTCACAGCTCACAGCAACCTCAAACTCTTGCTCTTAAGTGATTCTCTTGTCTCAGCCTCCCAAATAGCTGGGACTACAGGTGCCCACCACAATGCCCAGCTACTTTTTGTTGCAGTTGTCATTGTCGTTTGGCAGGCCCAGGCTGGATTTGAATCCACCAACTTCAGTGTATGTGACTGGTGCCATAACCACGGTGCTATGGACACTGAGCCAGATTAAATTCTTGTAAAATTTTCTTTTTCTTATAATCTATGTTTATTTTTCAAGACCACTTGGTCAGCGACCCATGTATACAGTTTTTGAAAGTAAATATGGTCCTTCTAAGAAAAGTAAAATTGGATGGTCCTACATAATGTTGAATTCTTGGCAACTGCTTTTTAGAGATGCTCCACCCCCTAAAAATCCTTTAAAACTGTATAAACTTGTAAAACTGCAGAAACACCTTTGACAATTTCCAAGAAAACTTGGAAAAATGGCTTCAACATATTTTTTTTTCCTGCAGGTGGGTATGTACGTTTTTAAAGATGCACAAAGTCCCATAATATCCCCCTTCATTTGGTGATACATCTATTAGTATCACTATCAATGTGAAAGAATGTCAAGTCCCTTTTGTTTGATTTATCATAGGATATTATTTATATTCCACTTTTCCTCCTGGCCCTGTAAACTAACTTTAGCTTTCCAGAGTTAAAAAGAATAGTATAGAGGGAGTCTACTCTGAATTAATTCATCTGGCTATGGCAAAATAACAAGCGGAGGTTTGAGTTAGAATGTCATCAGCGCCCGCGGGGTCGTATTTCAAGGGCACTGTGTGAAATAACAGCACAGAGCCAACGACTTGCAGTCTGACTACCTCGCGTGCCTTCCCTCCACCCCAGGAATGCCACAGGCAGACCACAGAGTGCCGTCTACAGCATGTAGACGGGACAGAGGGACACAGACCTGTGTTCCTCACACTCCCTTCTGAGGCCGACTGCAAAAGACCACTGGCTTCTGTGGTGGGCTTCACCGTTCATGTCACTCTAGGTCCCTTGGATAGAAACTGTAACAAAAATACCACTTACCACTGAGACTGTTCCTGGTGGCAACTGTTGACCAGAAGTCTGAGTCGAGGAGCCCCTGCTTGCAACTAAATCATCATTGCAGCTGCGCTGAAATGAAGCAGTAGATCATTCAGTGAAGACCTTGACCACAGCTCTGATCTCTGATTTTTCTCCTCCTAAATGTACTGTGGATGTGCAATCATTTATCAATGTCATGTTTTGTGAACTTAAATTTCCCCTACCTCTGCTCACATAGGTTTCTGCTTTGGGAGCCAAAATTTTGTTTTCTTTTGTGTGGGTTTTAAGTAATTAACTATTCCAATGAGAAAGGCATCTTTTCTAACCTGTTGGGGAATTTTAGGAATTATTTAAGAAAATTAAACAGTGACAGCAGTCTGATGCATAATTAGGTGGATTTTTAATATTTGTGGAGTGTGGGGCCATGGTTGGTTTAACTTCTACTATTTGAAGTGAAATGTACCCCAACTCTACCATGATCCCTGCACACACAGTAGAGGAAAATGATTCTTACGCCTGGTTCCTTCAAAGGGGGTTTTGTATAAATTTGAATTTCAAATAATTTCTTGTTTCAAACACTTCAAATGGGGTTGGATAGAGTCATTTGTAAATTTGTAACATAAAATGCAGTTTAAAATGTATTAAGCACTTTGCTGTGAAGGAGAAATGACACGTCCTCATTCCTTGGCATTGTTCCAGGGACAACTGAAATGCCATTATGGGTTAAAGAGTTCTCCCCCTAAAACATATGTTGATGTCCTATCTCCTCCCTGCACCTGTGATTGTGACCTTATTAAGAAACAGAGTTGCAGATGTAATCAAGTTAAGATGATGTCATCAGTGTGGACCCCAACCCAGGATGACAAGTGTCCTTGGAGGAAAAGAAGAGAGACAGAGACACAGGGGCAGCATCATGTGATGGTGAGGCAGAGATTGGAGCGATGTGTCTACAAGCCAAGGAAAGCTGGTGAAGACCAGCAGCGGAGAGAAAGGGAAGGCAGGACCTTCCCATAGAGCCTCAGACACAGAGCGGCCCTGCCAGGACCTTGACTTTGGGATTTTAGCCTCTAGTACCATGAGACAATAAATTCCTATTGTTTTAAACCCCAGTTGGTGGAAATTGCCCAGCACCCCTAGGAGATGCACACAAAGGCTGGAGCTGGAGCTTCCTCTTGGAGATCTTTCTCAAGTGACCTATCTCTGTGCCCAGGGCCACAGAGGCCTGACCTGTCCAACTTTCAGCACTTTCCCCAGGAAAGCTGCGAGTATGAGTCAGAGAACAGAGTGCTGACATGCAGAGGACCCCCGAGATGCCAGCTTTACAGATCAGTAAGCACAACAGAGGGCTGATGAGAGCTGACATTTATTTGAAACTAGATTAGGAAAAAGCATGCATTTGCTTCTAAGCCACTATCATGGATAGACACATAAAGACAGATTAAAAAACAAACAAAAAACCTCCACTGTTTTGAGAAGTGGAAACATGCTGGATGCATTCATAAGAGTCAAGCAAGGAGTAGTGTTGATCTCAGCAAACTGGCAGGAATTTCCCAGTATTTTATGGATCTCCTACTTTCCCTGAAATTTTTATCCATCATCACCCCTTCAGGTGTACCTAGGTCAGAGAATATTTTTAAGAAGCTCTGGGAGGCCTGGGGCACACAGTGTTGGTGTGAGACACTGAGTCTCAGGAGGATTCCCGCACTCTAAGTGGACAATCCCTCATCCTCGGACAGCACGACTCAGCTCAGCAGACAGGCACAGTCCTGAGGTCAGCAGCCAGGTCTGAACCCCACACCTCGTGGGCTTCACTCACTGTCCACTTGCTGACTAAGTCAGGAAGAAAAACTAATAAAAAGAAGGAAGATCATAGAGTCATAACATGTTTTTGAAATTAGAATAAAGCTGGGATAACTTGGTCTATATTTTTTGTGGTGCTGATGAGGAAATAGAAACTCAGAGAAGTTAATTCATTTTCCCAAGGTCACAGGGCTAGGTAAGGTCAGATTCAGACTCAAAAGCTCAAATAACATGTCCATTTACCAGCCTCCTCTATTTCCCACAAATTCTATTAACTGTCCTTGATGATTTTTCAAACAGGAATGATAATCTCACCAGCCAAGATTATCATCCCCTGGTCACAAGCACTGTTCTTGAGGGGAAGAGATAGACTCTGGAACTTCGGTGTAGAGCATTTTACACTTCACAATGCTCCAACATACTGTGCCCTAGTGGGATGCACCCTCATCCCCACAGATAAGGAAAATAATGAAAGTTAATTTATTATGAAGCTAAAATTGGAATCACATACCAATAGCAAAATGAGTATATTTCTGGAATTACATCTTTTAACACTGGCACACTGTCCTCTTCAGCATGGAAGCACTGGTATCACAAGTAATAAGATGGGCAGTTCACGTACAGAGTTTGAAAACAGCCTAGAATGACAGTGGACTGCAAGGATCCTTTGGACTTTCCCAGCGACTGCAGGAGTCTCTTCTGTAGAAAGCAGGAGGAGATACCTGCTGGTTTTGATGCAATGATCTGAATTTCAGAAGCCTGAACAAACGCTGGCTGGTTGATATTTTAACATGGCAGCGGTTCCTTCCCCATCCGTCTTCCAACCAGGAAATGCTAATTTTCCTTTAACAGAAGGTAGAAATTGTACCTGTAGAAAAATCTTTCTCCCTCATACCAGAGGTGATATTAGTATCTGTAAGATGAATTGTGTTGTCAGCTAGAGAGAGGGAGCCTGGAATACTGGGTTTTGCTCATAAATACATGTGCAGGGACTTCTATGTGCCAACCACCTTCTGAACCTCCCAGAAACCATCTGTTTCCTCCAGTTGCCTGAGCACGGAGCAGCGTGGCTCCCCTCTCCCACCCTCTCCTCTCTGCTAACCCAGAGAGCCCACTTTGGTGAGAAGGGGTGATGGCACCCAGTAGGGTTTCATCCTGGCTGATTTGTGGGTGTGTGCTCCAGCCCTGGAGATGTGGTTCTAGGCTGTGTGCAGGTCAGGGGGTCCTTTCTCAGCTGCCAGTGTCCACTCCAGACCCGGAGACAATGAGAGAGGTTGGACCTGACGTGCAGCTGAAGGGGCAGTAGCGGGAAGGTGAGCTCAGCCCGTGAAGCTTTTTGGTCCTACTTCATGCCCTGATTTAATGAGGACATTTTAGGACATTTTATGATGAGGATCTTAAGGCAACCTGGTTTTTGGAAGAGATCAAATATTTCTCCTGATTGAGTCAAATGTCCTTTAATCATAATGCCACCTATTTCAAAGTGAGTTAATGAAACACACAATGGCACACTCCTATTAATTGCCCCATATTATTTTTCAGTATAGTTTAACTACAGTGCTTTAAAATGAGGCATGACTTTACATTTTACCAAATACCTTTATAGCTCTAATTCTACTCAGTGCTCTGGGCAGAGAGGGATGCACTTTCAGTGTATTTTGAGATTTGGGTGTTTTTAAGGAGATTATTTCCAGGTCCACAGGCAACGTGCTCTTAGCCTGGATGAGCCTCAGGCTGCCCACCCTTTGAGTTACCCCAGTGTGTCTTCAGCACCCCCCTTCCTCCCATGACTTGATTAGCATTTGGTAGTTGCACAAGACTTGCTCACCTACTGTGGACAGCACTGTACTTATCTTGCTCTCATCAAACTTCCAACTTAGTAGGAAAGACGGAAAAGAGTCATCACTGGACCATGATTAGGAGGGTGACGAGCACAGGGGTGTGGCTTAGTCAGAGCAGAAAACGACCACAGGGGGCACGGCTTACAAGTTAGAAGAGGCCGCAGCTGATGAGTCTTTCCAAGCCCCTGAAGAATTAGGAACAGCAGAGGGAAGAATGCAATAAACACTTGGGGGTAGAACTGGCAAAGCAGTTATTGGTTCTGCAGGGTGAGGTGAAGAGATGGCTACAGATGGGTCACAGATGGCTACGGGGTGACAAGTCGGTAGAGAGTCACTGTTAGAGAATCCAGGAGGGGCTGGCCTCAGAAGGACAGAGAGGTCAGGGGCAGACTTTTGGGATTTGAGAAGCCTGTCTCCAGAGGAGAGAGAAAAGCTGTGGATGCAGCTAGGAGATGTGAGTTATAAACAAGGAAAAGTGAGTGACTTGCCCAGAGCAAGCTCGTTAAGTGAGCAGAGCAAGTGCAGAACCCAGGAGAATAAAGCCAACATTTAAATTCACTAGGAGAAGAGGTGCTCTAAAGGAAACCCAAACAAAACGGTTGGTAAACCCTCAAATGCCCCAGAAGGGAAAGGAGCAGAGGATTCCAGGTGAAGGGTGGGCGGAGGGTGCCAATGGAGGGAGGGTGGTGCCAATGCCAGAAAGGTGGTGCCAATGCCGGAAGGGTGGTGCCAATGGGAGGAGGGCGGTGCCAACTTGGGGAGGGTGGTGCCAATGGAGGGAGGGCAGTGCCAACGGGGGGAGGGTGGTGCCAATGGAGGGAGGACGGTGCCAATGGGGGAGCAGTGTCAATGGAGGGGCAGCACCAAATGGCACAGAAGCAGCGAGACAAGGACTGAGTGGGCTGTCACTGGGGCCAACAGCCAGCAAACCACCGGCGACCTTGCTGGGGCCATGATGCCAGCTGTGCTCTGAGACGTCAGCAGAAAGGAGGAGTGTGGGGGCAGAGAACTCCGCATGGAGGGGAGGAGGTAGAAACTATGAGGAAAAAGAAACAGGGGTCTTTCTTTTAAACCTCAACTCTATTACAGTAACAATCTTGTGCTTTCATCATCCCTTAAGGCAGGTTCCCAACCAGGACCCCAGAAACTCAGGTGAGGAAGGCTGAGCGTTTGGAGAACATGGGTGAGAAGTGAGTCTCACGTCGCCAGGGTGAGACCGAATCACCGAGGACTGTTTGGTGATTAACATATATTGGCTGTTATCATATATTGCCTGAGCTTAACACATACTGGATGAAAAACAGTCTTCCAGGTTTTCTCTGCCTCTCCCGCCCCCTCTACCTTACAGATCAATATTCACGCCCCCCTTTTTTGTCTTTGGTTCCAGAGAGTGTGACTAACATAACTCTTGGTTAAAATGCTACCCATACCGTGAGCTCTGCTCCTATTATCATTCTATGTTTTATTCAGGGCTCTGCCTAGAATTGAAGTCCTGCTCATTTCTCCAGTTTGTCCCAGAGACGGAACAAATGAGACATGATTTTCAGTAAGACACTCAGAGGTACAGTGTCAAGGGAGGCACGGTCACTGATGGTCCCAACAAGGAACACAGAAATGAGAATTCTTGAGAAGGCTCGATGGGAAGGACATTTCTCTTTATATTTTCATCACTGGGATCTAATTTTAAATCTGGAGGACTTATGTGTACTTTATACACATTTACAATAAGCAGGATCTGGTTTTATTTTCCTCATACTTTATGGACAAGGATGGATCAGCGTGTGTCCTGGACTCTTCTTTAGGAGAGATTAACAAAGACAGATTTTGTAGTCTGAATTGTTCCTTCCCAAGAGCCCTGGGGACAGTCCGTTAGCTCCTGGCTCCCACGCCCACCCTGAAGCCCACTTCCAGCCTCCCACCCGTAACAGTGGATGCCCAGTGCATCTAAAGCTCGGGTCTCCTTCGAGAGGCAGTGAACAAATTGACACACATGTTCCCTGAAAGCAACAGGAGGTGAATTAACCCAGGAGGCAAGTCATTGGCTACACGGCTTAATTAGAATGCCAATGTCATTTTCACATGGTAATTTCAAGTGCGGCAGAGCCGTCTATAACTTCAGGTGTGTGACTTTCACATTCATACTTTACTTCCAGCCAGGAATCCAGTACCTCGCCATATAGTGCGGTGGGACCTCGGCAATGGGATTAAGAGGCACAATTCACATTCTTAGCTTTTCCTCCTCTACAGCTCTTGAAATTTTTTAGTTCAGTTTGCATTTTATGAGAGCTTTTTAAGAATTGCATTCTCTGTGGTTAGAAATGGAGCTTAGTGCAGCTCGAGCTGTGAGCCTTCGTTCTCGAGGACGCCGTCCCCAAGGAGGACACTCTTTAGCTGTAGGTTCTGAGCCAGCAGGGAAGATGAGTAAGATCAGCCTGCTGGGAACTCTGCATGCTGATGGAGAAAGATGAGAAACTCACAGAAGAACAGGTGTTAGGGTGAGAGCACCCAGGGGTGGCGGGTCTCTTTCTCTATTAAAGCAAAACAAAACAGAGAGTGGCCACCAGCGCTGGACCCTTGCTACTTAAAATGGGTTCTGTGTTGGGCAGCAGCAACCTCCCGGGGAGCTGCTCAGAGCCGCAGACTCTCAGGTGGCCGGCTCAGCACCTGTGTCTTTACGATGTGCCCGGTGACCAGCACGCATATCAACATCTGGGGAACACACACCTGACCATCGGAGGCTGGGACAAGGCTGTCTGTTGGTAGAGCCCAGGCCCTCTGTGACACAGCTCCTCGGCCACTTCTCCCTCCAGAGCACTGGACACACACCCCTGTTCAGCCTCATTGTCTCAGTTCTTATTCTGTCTCCTCCAGACCCTGGAGTTTTCCTTGGTTTCTCCTTTTCCTATGCTGGTCTCTGATTTTTGTCTCCTAGTGAGAATTCTTCCTGTCTCTGACTTTAGCTCCCAAGAGCCTGTTTGGGCTAGAATTATGTGAAGGATCATTACGTGAACCTCGGTGGTCATCAGACATCATCAAGCACTTCCTGTGGCAGTCACAGTTCAACACACACCAACTCATGGGTCCACCCTTGTGAGAACTCTTATCATTTTCTTCATTTTGCAAATGAAGAGAGATCTTTAAGAACACACCAAGTTCCTCCAGGCGGCATGTGGAGGAGAGAGGACGCAAAGCTGTATTCCCCAGGTCTGCAGCCTGTGCCATGGCAGCCAGGCCAGCCTGCAAGTCCCTGAGTGCCACCATGTCACCGGCCTCCATGGACAGCAACCTGACCCACGCGAAACCCTGCTGCACAGGCCAGTCACCATGCCCTGTTCAAACCCTGCCTGCCCCTCCCTCTGTCTTCCCTGAGTCTCATGTGGGTGATCATCCAGCCTGCCCTGTCTCCCACTCACATCCTGAACCACCCGTGACTTCCCTCTGCCTTCCTCCACCCACACCCCCCAGACCCTCACCAGGCTTACTGACCCTCCTGTACATGCTCGGGGGGCCCCATGTGTGCCCTCTCCTCAGTTTGCCCCACAAGCAAAATCATTGTATAAGGTTTGGAAAATGTTTCCCATGCATCCGTCAGCCCACTGGGATGTGCTGGTCTTACTGGGGCTAGATGGTCCCTATCAGGGAAAGGGGGTGCATAATTTATCGACCTCCCCTCCCCACAGAGAGGAAAATGATCCATAGGAGTAAAACCAACATTCCTGGGGAGCAGTCACCTGTGGAGAATCTCCTCCCATTGCTATAATCCTCGAAAACTTCCACTAGCTTTTGAGATACTTATTTTCTGCACACGTGTTCCTAGATACCCACACTATATAATGGAATAAAAATGTAATTATATGCATGTGTAGCAAGGGTTCGTGGCCTTGCTCATCTGTTTATATAATTGTGGACATCAGTAACCTAGCTTCAGTTATAATGGTCTGTGCTGTGAAAAAGGGCAACTTTGGTAGCCCTTGTTTTCAAATAATGAGATTTTGTTCCAGAGAAAATATTAACTTCTAACTCTGCTGTATTTTGAATAGAAATTGTACTGGAAATTCTGTGTATGCTAAAAGTTACCTTTTAAGAAGATGTAACCCAAGATTAATTATTTGACATTTCAGCATAATTATTGTTCCAGATAGCAGGAGGTTGTGGACTGGGTGGTTGGAACGGTCAGTGCACGCGGTGGAGGAAACTAGTAGTTTTCCCTAAACTGCCTCCCAAACCCCCCCCCAGGGGGATATTCTTATCCCTGTTGTGCAGTGGGGAATCAGAGGGGTCTCTAAGGTAAAGAATAAACAGAGGAGAGGAGGCTGTGAAGTATCTGAACCGAGACTTCGACCTTGGGGGAGGGCACTACTGCTTGTGCCTTTTTAGCTCACACCGATATTGTCTACAACACTAATTTAAACATAAAATAATAAAAACTAATGTATTTTATTTTAATTTAATGTACCTTTTTATTCTGCTTAGAAGTTTCAGAGTAACCTTGTCCAATAGACCAGCCTAGAAAAGAAGTTGCTTTTAAGAAATGCATTGGTTCATCTTAGTTGTTGATGTTCTGTTGAATAACTATAATTAGCACAGAGTCCATGAATAGTGGTTCTCCACAAATACCTACTGGATGTCACCAAGTCCTGAGTGTTTAAGAACTAAGTAGTGCCTGATATGTCTGAGCCTTCTGACTGAACAGGTGTGGGTCTTATCACTTCTGTTCTCATTCTGTGGGAGAGAATTTATTCATGGGCCACCCTTACACTGAAATGAGGCTGCCACCAAATGTGGATTTCATAAATGTCACCAAGAAAAATATATGGATTTGGATGGGCAGAAAGCTGTCATCAGCACAGTCACTTGCTTGCATTTGTGTCGAGGGCTGGGGGATTCAGACACCTGCATGAGCCCTAAAAAGACTTCAAGGTTCCTGTGCTGGAGGTTGGGGCAGTCCGAAAACACGGAGAGTGAGGTCACTGTTATGTGTCCAGCTGCTTTATTATCTCCAAAAAATGGAGCTGGAAGGCAAGGACTTAGAAGCACCGGCATGACTGACAGCTAGGTGACATTCAGTGTCAGTGGATAGATGAACCGTTAGGCAAAAATTATAGAGAGGAGATGAGAAAGGAAGAGGGCTCTGTACTAACCTTGGAGGCGTTTAAACATTTAGAAGCCCAGTAGGGGAGGAAGAACGAGTAGAAAAGACTCACAGGGGCTGCCGTTGAGGTGGGAGGCAAATTAGTGGGACTAGTGGAGAATGAGGCACTGGCCGCGCGCGCCGAGCGCCGAGGGCTGTGAGTCTGCGGTACGAGTGGAGCTCTGACCTTGACAGCTGTTCGCAGACAGGTTGGGAGGGAAGACAGTCAAACCAATCAGAAAGACCAGTCGTCAAGAACGTTCTTTTCATTCCTGTTCTTTGTAACATGTTCTGAAGGGTTGCCTTCATGGTCCATTAGTGATTCACCAGCTTATTCCATAAAAACAACAATTAGTACTGGAAATTCCTCACAAAGCCCTATCGCCCAGATAAGAGATTGCCTTTATTATAAGTTCTGGGAGTCCGTGATTGGCAGCTTTTCTTTATTCCAGTCTCACATTACCATTTAAACCAACCAAAACACTCATCTTGCCAGAGAAGTAAATTGCCACTTTGCAACACGAGAAACAGGCGAGAAGTATAAAAATGTGAATAGTCATCATTGTGCGTCTAGCAAGTCCCACAAAATGTGATTGTGTGAATAAGGCGGTTTGCATCCTGTTATGCCGGCCTCGTTCTTGCTTTCATAATTATTAAAACACTCCAGATCATTAAGTCTGCCAAACACAGACTGGAAAAGTAAAACTCTCCCAACCGACGAGCACTTTCCCTAGCCTACCACGTCTCCAAATCACAGAAATTTCTGGGTGAAATTAATCTTTTCAACTTTTGTATCACAACTGTGTTCCCAGGTGTCCCTGACTTCTACCCATTAATAAGCTCCACTAACTGCACATATTTGAAATAAAAAGGCCCACAAGTTTAATTTACCCTGAGCTCTTGGATGGCAGAGTTACAAGCATCTTTATTTCTTGTCACTGTGAGAATAGAAAACGGCCCGGTGAGGTGGCCTGTTTATCCCCTCTCCTCCAGTAAGAAGCAGTCACCCGTCCCCATTCCCGTGTGCTGGGTCGGTTCCATCTGCCTGCACGCCGGACACACCCCCCGTGGCATTTCACAGGTGGCTTTGCTACCACCAAATGACAGAATGACATTTATGAACAGCTAAGAAAACGATTGTTTTAGTTGGAAGTCACAGTCAGCAACTGAAAGTAAAAAAGTAGTGATTGTTTTCATGTCTCCTGAGAAGTCATTTTAAGGGAGTGAGGGATGTTGGACAGCAGAACAACTTTTCAAATTGTGTGTAAAACTGGAAATGACTTTCTACTGCCAGGCCCCAGGGTGCTTCCTGGGCAGCAGAGCAGGGGAGGCGCCAAGTTGGGATTTCCAGGGTTAAAGACAGAAATGTGTCCCACGGGTCTCGGTTTCATCGAGGGGAATTATACTTGAGAGCTTTTTGTAAGATAGGCTCCCTCTGGGAATTTCTAAACTACACCATTGATGGTCTAGCTCTCTTCCTTAGCCCCCCTTTCGGTCTAACATGACGTTTCCATGCCATGAGGCAATGCTGTCCATCAGAGCAGAGACGTTCTGTGTCGCGAGCAGACAGACGTTCTTTGTATACCACGTACCTGTAAAGGCACCTTGCTGACATGTCACTACAGCCCCGGTGGATCAAAGCACTGACACAAACAGGTTACCGACTAGCCCCCCAAGAGACAAATCCCCATCTTGGAAAGACTCCCAGTCTAGGGAAACAGTGAGACCCAGAGACACAGGCGACAGTGCTGAAGTCTTCTGCACTTTTCCCGTCTGGAGCTGTCTACTGGGCCACACGAGGGCCAGACGGTCTGCAGCCCACGTCTGTGTCCTGGGAATGGGTCTGGTCAGATGTTCCAGACAGCCCTGAAGAGTCCCCCAGATCAGCAAAGAGGCTGATGGGGTGGCCCAGACAGAAATGCTCCAAGCACAACAGACTCGTAAGGAGCCCAGGGCAGGGCCTGTGCCCTGGGGTTGGCATTGCGGATGCTGCAAGGGGCTCCAGGGATTTTCTGAAACATCAGCAACGACATCAGACCTTCTCTGGGCCTGCTTCTCTCTGCATCAGCACCTACAGCTCTGCCAGGCAGAACAAGCGCCCCCAGGGCTGTCTGCGCCCAGAATCTGTGACTGACTAGGTTACCTTAGATGGCAAAAGGGATGTTGCACATGTGATTTCTGTGAGCTGCGGGGATTATCCAGGATTATCCAGGTGGACCCAATCCAATCACGGGTGTCCTTGTAACCTTTCCAGCTGGATTAGTCAGCGAGAGGCATGATATTACAGGATTTAGAGACATCCAGAAGGGCCGCAGCCCAAAGCACAGGCAGCCTCCACAGCTAGGAAGATGGGGAAAGCCCCCAACCATAAGGCTCCAGGAAAGACCACAGACCTGCCAGTACTTTGCTACAAACCCCGGGGGATCCTGTGAGACTCTGCCCAACAGAACTGTCAGCTGATAGGTCTGTGTTGTAGGCTACGAAACGGGTGTGATGATTTGTTATGGAAGAGAAAGCTAGCTCTGCTAGTCACCTTCACAGAGGACAGCCATGCTAGAAGTCTGTCCTGTGGTCACCTGTGTGGCATGGGGCTGCCTTTCTAACATATCTCAGCTGCCAGAGGCCCCGGTGTGACAAGAACGAGGTCCCTTCTCCCACAGCTCACCCCATGTCACTGCCACGTCAGGACCCACGTGAGCAGGTGCTTTTGGGCACACCAGTGTGAGCGCCAGTACCACGGGAGCCTGGCAGCTGCTGAGAGCAGAATGGGAGGGGATGTCTTGTTTCCTGTAGTGGCTGTAATAAGTTGCCACAAACTTGGTGTATTCAAATGACAGAAATTTATTCTCTCAGGCTTCAGAAGGTGAGGAGTGGAAATCAAAGCGTTAGCAGGATTCCACACTCACTGTAGGCACCAGGAGAGAGTCCACTGGGCCTTGCCCAGCTCTGGTAGCTACCATTCTTGGGGCTGTGGCCACATCACTCTGACCCCTGTCTCCAGCGTCACAGGCATCTCCACTGTCTTCTCCCGGCTGCCTCTGCCCTGCTCTCTCTGCCCGACCACATCTAGAGCCTACCGGGATCATTCAGCACAAACTCAATAACCGTAATGTAATCACCTCTCATTTCTGTATAAGGTAATTCTCACATATTCTGGATATTGGGATGTGGACAACTTTTTGGAGGCCACCAGGCCACCCACTACAGGTGGGAAGGGAATTAGGGGATATTTGAGATCTAGGGGTTGTGAGCTTTGCTGTTTAGCGTGGCCCTGACCCTAACCTGACTCTATGTCCCATCCCAGTGGTAGAGGAGGTGGGGGAGGGGAGGATAAGTCCCAGGAGGGGAAGGTGGTATCTTGGTGGCAGATCTAAACTTGTGAAGGAATTCATTCAACATTCTATCTGTAGAAAATTGTTCTTGAAGGTGTCACTTGGCCTGAAGCCTATGCCTCCCTCACATCTCATTATCTCAGAAGAAAGTCAGGACAGGAGGGGCCGCCCTCCTTACAGAGGGGGAGCTGGGGGCACAGAAAGGGGAAGCTTCCCACTGGGTCAGGGTGGAGGAGAGCCCGATCTCGCCCACCTTGGGGGATGTCACAGAAACTCTGCCTCCCACGTAGGGACACCTGCTACATCATGTTAGCTGTCTGAAATCTTAACATTCTCATAATGATTTTTATTACTGATTTTAAAAATTGTTCTAGTTACCATTGTTATTAACATGGTAAGATCACCATTGTGAGATCAGATTATTCATTTAAATGTTTATTTCTATCACTTCCTTGGCCAGCTCATATCTTATTTTGTCACCACAAAGGCTCCTTCACGTGCAGCTCCATCCAACTGGGCCATTTCCTCCACTTTTTCCCTTGAGGGGCCCCCATGCTACAAAGGAGAGAGACCCCCCCCTGAAGCTCACTCTCACACACACTGCGGTAATTCACAGCACCAGGAGTCTCACCAACACACAGGCTGGGAAACTGTGGCCAGTTCACTGCCAATGCCTGGGACAAGAGAGAAAACAAGGGGTTTCAGGGCCCCCCCCTTTTGGGGTCCTGAAACCACGCTTTGGAGTGACACAGAGGTGGCTGTGGAACGGGAGTGATGGATGGCTGCTGAAAGAAATGGGTGGGAGATGAACTGGATCAACAGTGAGGCTGCACCCACGTCTGTCTTGAGCCAGCCCCCGGGAGCTGATGCTGCACAGGACGCAATCAGGAAGAAGCACCCAGAAGGAGCCTGGACACTTTCTGGGGTTTTCCATCAACAACTGCCCCTTCCAGCAGCCCCGAGCTTATTGACTACCTTCTTACTGTTAGAATCCGCAGTGGGTAGCAGGAAAACTGACCACAGGGTGTGAAAACCAGTGTCACACTTCAAACACGAGTTCCAAATAACCTAACAGAGGGACTGCAAGAAAAAAAAAAAAACATAGTTTTAGAGAAAGAAAGACTATTCTGGCATAAACTAATTTTTAATAGCTATGAAGAGATCTTCCAAAGCCAGTATATAGAATGTCCTTATGGGACATGCTTCTGGCCCTTAGTCTGTGGGCTAGAAAGGGCTGTGTTGGCCTTCCCAAAGGCCTGGTAGCCTCCCAAAGGCCATGGTGGCCTTCCCAAAAGCCTCAACTGTTTGTGTCAACTGCAGACTTCTTAGAGGTACCAGGAGGCAGCAGGGCTGGGTTTCCTGTCTCCGTGGCAAACATCCCAAGGCAAAGGCCATGAGTGAATAAAATGAGAATGAGGGAGAAAGCCCAGGCAGGTGCATAGCTCCGTAAACACTCTAATCAGCTGGCTCTTCTTGTACATGCACATAGAAGAATTGTCAGGCATGGAAAGACCTCCAGTTTCAAAGTGATAAGAAGGTTGATCTTTAAGGCAATTCTTTTGGGTTTTGTTGCAAAATTTAAAACTAGACAAAGCAAACATTAACCCAACCACGAACCCTGGTCAGATACACACAGCAACACCAGGATAATTCCCACGTGGCTCCTTCCTTTTCTCCAGGGCATCTCACCTCTTTTCTCCAGCCCCTTGCCCATGTGTTCACCCTCCTGCGTGGGGTCCCTGAGCACCTCTGCCCGCAGCTGGCACTGAGAAGACACAGGCGGGGCCTCTGTGGCACCTGCTGTCAGTTATGTGCCACGTCATCTTTGCTCCTTCCTGTGTCCTCTGCTCTCTCCTCTCTTGATCTTGGACTAAAAGTTGAAGCCACCTCATCCTCACCCTTTCCTGTGACATGCAGTTGACTCCTGGGGCGAGGCCTGTCTGGGCTTTGTGAATGAGCAGCATAGGGAGCTGCCCTGGAGCCCCATGGGACATCTACCAGGTCATCCCCTGCAGATGAGGGCCCTGCTCTTGGCCTGTCACCAGCATGAGGCATCTTCTCTCACTGGACCCCACTAACCTGTGAGTTCCTTGCAAGCCACCGGGGTGCATACATAGCAGACACCTCACCTGGTGCCAGTCCTGTTGTGAGCACTGAAAGAATGTTTGTTTAGTGGCTGAATTAATGAATTTCTAGCTGCAGTAACTAATGTTGGTGATGCAGCTCTTGAAAGTGCAGGAAGTTTAGCTAAGGGCTCAGAACTAGTGTAATACCCAGTGCTTTTCAGAACAGTCTGAAGACAGCCAACAGTGCTTTCCCCAGGACATCTGTGGGAGTCACCTGTCCCCTCTCTCTGGACTGTGCAGCAGTGGGTTGAGTGACAGTGCCTGCTGCACTGGGAACGAGACGCTGAAGGTCTGTCATACACAAGGTCAGAGTGGCCCTCCCAATGGGTGAGAGTGCCCAGACTGGCCCCTGCAAGAAGGGCAGTTTAGAGAATGAGGATTAATGAGATTAAAATGGGGGCGGCGCCTGTGGCTCAAAGGAGCAGGGAGCCGGCCCCATATACTGGAGGTGGTGGGTTCAAATCCAGCCCCGGCCAAAAACTGCAAAAATAATAATAATAAGAAGAAGAAGAAGATTAAAATGTGAGACTGTAGATTTTTATTTTTGTTTGTTCAGGAGCCAAAGCCCACAGCTCCCAGGAAGAAGTGAGCACTCCCAGCCCCAAGGGGAGGGAGCAGTGTCCCAAACTCACTGCCTGAGTGAGTTAGTGGGGACCTTTAGAGACTGGCAGAATTCTGTGTCAGGGAGACCTCACAGAGCTGGGCAAGACCCCCTGCTGGAGGGAAATGTCAGGAAGAGAGAATTAAGAGCATAGATCACGTCAGATGCTCCGAGGTGAAAATAAAATTGCATTACTCAGGTGCTATCATGAGATACTAAAGGCACAAGGTGTTCACCTCTTACTTGGCAGAAACGCAGCCTTGCATCTCTCCTCTTGGCCACAGACGCCCAACAGTCTAAGCCAGGCTGGGGTGCCCCACACTCTCACCCTCTTGTGAACTCATGTATCAAAACATACCCTGAGGACAATGTCTCCATGATTTTTACTGCAGGGACACTGTTCTCAAGGGAAGGATTCACCCTCCCAGGGTACCAGGCCCAGAGTCCTACAGGACAGGAAAGATCTCAGACACTAACCTCTACAGAGAAGCAGGAGTGGGGTCAAACTTGCTCTTTGGACCCAGCGGGGGCACTCTGCCCCTCTGCCCTGTCCCGGCCTGCACAGGTGCTGCTCGGCAGTACCCAGCGTCCTGTGTCACCCCTGAAAGCTCTGAACACCTGGGCTGTCCATTAACCTGTATGTGTGCTCATTCCTCTCGGCAAGGACACTTGGAGGGCATTGGCTTCTCTGTACGGCATCTTGATGTCTCACTGCTGAGTGCAAGGTGTGGCACTCAGTAAAAGCTGAGTGAGTGGGTGAGTGAGTAAACACAGGGCCGTGGTGACCATCTGCAGACTCACACCCTGTCGGAAGAGACCTGTATTGCCTTTGTCTGTCTTCATGGACGGCTCCTGTCTGCTTCCTAGGCCTGTGAGACTGAGCACTTCCACCCATACCCATCCTCACAGTGAGCCCCCAGCTCCTTGAATGGCCTGAAAACACTTTCCTGCTTCTGATGCTTTTGTATTTCCATGGACAAGTTGACAGACAGGAAGGAGCATCTTCAACTGGCTTCACCTTGATCTTGATTAAACAGTGCAGCAGCATGGCCTCTAAAATTGACTAAGGCCCTGGATCGGAACCATCGGGTGGTGTATTAACTGGTTCTTGGGTACCTGCTGCTGCTGTCTTCTGGTAAAGGCAGTTACATCCCTTCATTTCCAGTGTGGAAACCTTCTGTGCAGTCTGCTCTTGGCTCTGTCCTCCACCTGTGTATCCTGCACCTCCCTCCACAGATGTCCAGGCAGATTTGTTCCTCCCTTTACAAAAGTCACCTCCTCAAAGATCCTGAAACAGACCACACCTACCTACTGGTCCTTGCATTCCTTCTAATCCCCGCAGTGACTTAGAACAGCTCCCAACACATCCACCCTCTTCCCGACCTCCAGAGCCACTGTCCTCAGTGAACACAGGGTGGTTGGTTCGTGTCCCTTAACAGGCCTGAATGTTCCTGTCACCCATTTTGTTTTCTGGAGATTCGGCTCCTTCCAACAAAGAATGCTGCTTCCCCTCTGTGGTGCTCCCCACCGAGCTCTCTAGAATCACAGCAGGGCCCACACGGAGGATGAGCAGGGAGAGACGGAAAGCAGACCCAGCAGGCCCGGAAACTGTCATCGTGGAGCACGAGTCCACCCAAGAGGAATGTGTCCTCTGCCCAGAAAGCCGGAGAGCAGCAGACATGCAGGTGGGTTCTACTCATTTCAAGAGTAGCCTGCAGAGCCAGCCGTCTGGGCCAGCACAGTGACGCCCCTCAGATTCTCATTAGCTCCTGTCCTAACTGTGGGAGAGAACAGCCCAAGTGCTTATTTATCGGTGAGACCTCCTAACCTGGGGAAGGTGAATTTCTGAGAAAGAATTGGCTCCAAGCCATCTCCCTGAAGTCTGTGGGAGAAGTATTGTCTCTCCCATGGGGTTGATGGACGAAAAGCTGACCTGGGAGCAGTGGCCTGTCCTTCCTTTGCAAGGGAATCTATAACTCGTGTTTGTGTGGGTAATAATCAGGGTGAGATGCAAAGCTGTGAAAAGTCAGACAACAAAAGCATATACTGCTGAGGCTCCCACCCTACAGCACGTGTGCAGTCACATCGGGGGTGAAGAGGGAGCATTGCTAAAGACATGAACAAGACCTGATGGGTCGAAGAGGGATGGCACGGCGCGGGTACAAAGACTCCGACAGCCTTACAGGCTAGTGGAGAAATGCTGATATATTCAGTGAAGAGTATGGGAAAATCACCGAAAAAGATTATTGTACCTTATACAAACAGGATAAAAATCTAAAAATGGGGTGGCACCTGTGGTTTAAAGGAGTAGGGCGCCAGCCCCATATACTGGAGGTGGTGGGTTCAAACCTAGCCCCGGCCAAAAACTGCAAAAAAAAAAAAAATCTAAAATTGAGAAATATAATTTTAAAAATTTACTAGAGGGGCATATGCTTATTTCCATATAAAATTAACTTCTGTGGATATATCCACCCACAAACCCACCACAACAGCTAAAATACTCGACAAAGTGTATGAAATATGTGTGTGTCATGTACATGACATTGAACAACACGTGCCAGCACAGAGTTCTGCCCCCTAACAGGAGGGAGCAAGCAGGTAGTTTCTACCATCACCTTTTTCCCACAGGCCACTTCCAGATCTCAGGTCAGGGAGGGGAAACTCAGGCAGCTGCAGAACACTGAGGTCTTACTGAATTGAGGAGACAGGGATTGGACTCAAGGGAAGCAGAGGAGGCTGGAATTCACAGGGAAGAATACAGGTTGGGCACCCCAAATTTGAAAATCCAAAATCCAAAACACTCCAAAATCCTAAAGGTTCTGAGCACCAACATGATGCTCTAAAGAGATGCTCACTGGAGCACCTGGGATCTTGGGTTGTCCAGTTTGGGCTGCTCAACCAGTAAGCACAATATAAATCTTCCAAAACCTGAAAAAATTTGAGGTACAAGGCACTTCTGGTCCAAGCATCTTGGATAAGGTATATTCAACCTGTATCTGCGTTAAGGGAGAAAAACCCCCCTTGAGTCTTTTAATGCTCTTCTACCCATGCCAAGAGCTGAAAAACCCTTGAATCTCAAAAAAGTGTTACTATCAGATTCTGAATAATTACCTTAAATATAAGCTGAAAAATCCCCTCATGGAAGTGGGAATCTCTTGAGCTCCCAGCAACCAGTACAGACATAACATGTTGAGTACATAGGGCATTTTGTAGACTCTCCACATAACCAGGAAAGATGTATGTCACCCAAAAAGAAAAAAAAACAAGGAGGTAAAAATAGCCATAGAGTAAAGACCATTCAGATACATCCTAAGAAATGCAGAACACCAAGGTGCCTGAGGGTCAAGCTTGCCTGAGGGTCAAGATGAGGTAGGTGCTGGGCTATGAAGCTGGCCCCAGATGAGGTAGGTGCTGGGCTATGAAGCTGGCCCACGGGTAATGTAGGTGCTGGGCTATGAAGCTGGCCCACAGGTAAGGGAGGTGCTGGGCTATGAAGCTGGCCCCAGATGAGGTAGGTGCTGTGCTATGAAGCTGGCCCACGGGTAAGGTAGGTGCTGGGCTATGAAGCTGGCCCCAGATGAGGTAGGTGCTGGGCTATGAAGCTGGCCCACAGGTAAGGGAGGTGCTGGGCTATGTGCCCACCCAAGTTCAACACATTTCCAAGCAGCATAACAGCATTAGTAACTCGAAATCATAGACCACACAATGTCTGGAATCCAACCAAAAATAAACAGAAAAGGGAAGAAACAGAAAACTGTGTTCTGCTCATTATGAAGCAAAAACTTAGTCAATAGAAACAGACGCAGAAACAACAGAGATTATGGAGTCAGCCCACAAGGCTTTAAAACAGCCATGAAGAACGTGCTCAAAACATCCACAGAAGAGAAGGAAACCGGGAGGTGTGAAGCAGGAGTTGATGTGACCTTCAGAGATTACAGCATGTTGTAGCCATGAAGAGGCCCCTGCGTTGAAAAAGATTCTCCACTTTAAGCGGTGGGAGCACTCTACTAATTGGCATTAACAAAAAAAAAAAAAAATTAGACACTGTAAAAACAGAAAAAAATTACCCAAAATGAGGAGAAAAATTAACTGCAGAATAGGACGGGGCTCACTAAAATTTATTTATAACCCCAAGTCAATATTTGTCTTACTTTCCTGGTCAGTCATGAGCCTGCTCAAGGCCGCAGATATTTGAGTGATCCCAAGTACAAGTTCCCAGGTGAGGGGACAAGACACCACCCTGTCTTCTGTTTCAGTCTCCCTACTAAGCGGAGTGTCCTTTTTCCTGGTCTCTTTGGTGCCACATTTATTGTTTTTTGTTTGTTGTTTGTTGTTGTTTGTTTTTTTTTTTTTTGTAATTTTGCTGTTTAAACGGGCCTCCGAGCATAACGCTGAAATGTGGCTTGGAATTGCTCAGCACAGACATACTGGGCCGTGCTTTACGGGAAAATGCTCGCCAAGCCTCAATCAGGCCTGAGTTACAGCGTGTGGGAGACACTGCGTGGGCTACAGAGCTGGTGGCTGAGAGGTCAGTGTTACAAATCAAAAATATATAATAAATATGATATCTTCAAACAGAAACATAAGACAAAATCAGGTATTGATTGGTTGATGAAAACGAAGGCCCACAGAAACCCACCTCTGTATTTCTCCTGGAATCAATGGCTAAGTTTTCAATAATCCAGCATTTGTGTTGTCTTGGTAGACTGTAAGTATTATAGAATACACTGTATTTTTATATCAATAAAACTAAATTCTATGCAGAAGCATTATAATGACCATAGTAAGAATAATAAATTATTCCAATAATAAAATTCTTCCTTGCATTGAACTAACTCTCTAGCTAATAATAACTAAAATCTTTGTACAAAATATAATAAAACAATTCTTTGAAGGTACTGGAAAGTAACTAAAGGTTGGCATAAACTAGAGGTGATTGGATCCTTGAAAGCAGAAAGCCACAACTTAGTGAAATCCACATTTCTCGTGCAACTTTCCTAATAACTACTTTTCCTCTAAGGACATTCATTCCCCCATTCAATTGTTGTCATCATGGAAATACAGGCAGAAATCCAGGTGTGTGAGAGGAGTCAGGGATGGAGCTCAGACCAGCCCCTGTGTGTGGAAAGGGGCAGATGGAAGAGGAAGCCCATCAGCTCTCTCACCTCCCCCTGGGTCCTCAGCTGACCCCCTACCAGTAAGGTAGGGAAAGGAAGATGAGCAGAGCATTCCACAGCTTCCTCCATGGGAGACGAAGTTTGGAGTTTGAACACCAGCCATGGTGAGAGCCTTTTAAAGTGAAGGACAAATGTCACTAAGTGGAAATCAGAAGTAGCTGAGCACAGAGGTCCTGAGATGGCACAGAGGTGTGGGGGAGGCTCCTTGCAGCCTGGTCCGTGGGGAGACATTCACAACACATGTAGACCACAGAGGTAATCTCTAAAATATTGGTGAGAATACACTTTATGTAGCGAAATCAAATTCCTCCTAGCATTACCAAGTTTTTCATTGCAACCAATTCCCTGAAAAGTTCTTAAGAGCCAATGAGTAAGCATAAACATCACAACAAAAGGCAGGACCTAGTTATTTCAAATCAAACCTCATAAATACAGACAGTTATTATTTGTCAATTAGAAAACAAAGATAAAAGTAGTCCCGGCACAAATGCTAATCATGAAAGCTCAGAGAGGTGCAAACTCACAGGTTGGCCTTTAGGTCTTTGACTGACACACTTGGAGTAATGCATCCTGAGAGAGCTGTTGGTACAAAGGATCTCGATTTTAGCAAGGCATTTTGAAATCAGTAGATTAAAATAGAGTGAAGCAGGAATAAATTTAAATCAAAAGTAGGAAGATCAATTTGGGACTCCGCGCTAGTCCCTGGCAGACCAGAACCAATTCTGTCATGTCCTCATTATTGCCAAAGAGTGGATTAAATGTTGCCCCATAGAATTCACGGGAAGCTCAACAACATACATGAAAAGATTTATCAAACATGTTTTGTCATAGCTGTTTTCAAATGCAAAAATGATAACCAACAAACTGTGCGTGCTCCTGGCTCATTTATTTTTGTTTCTAAAATTGCATTTCTAAAACTGGATTTGCTCAGGCAACCTAAGTAGAGTATCTTCACATCTATTATAGAAGACTTGTTTTTAATTAGTGTGCAATTTTTATTCTAAACAACTTATGAACAGTTGGATTTATAGAATTAGGAGGTATTATCCACACACTTATGGTACTTCTTAGTTCTGATTAAGAGAAAAACAGGAAAGACTAATAATGTGTTCTTTTATACAACAATATTGGTGGACATGGGTGGCCTTATACATGGCAGAATTTTTTTATAAGTCAGAATGAAGTCTGTGTAATACTCACGCCAAGTCCACTGGACCTAATGGAGTTTGTGGAGAGGGACGCTTTGCTCATATAAACTGTTTCATAGCCCAGAAGATTTGCTACATGCTCTGTCTACATTTTCCAGAAGAAGATGCTGGAGTTTGTTCTCCAAGAAGCTCAGCAGGGACTGAGCTGTCCACAGGCTGCTTTCTCTCGAGGACTGCCATTGTGCGTAAGCTGGCCGTGTGACCGATTTGCCAATTCCTTACTCGTAACTTGAGGACTTGAGCATAAGGAAGAGCTAAGATCCATCCAACCTTAATGGTCTAAGCCCCTGCTCTGCTCAGGTGCACCAACCCCGAAAGCCACGTGCAGGAGCAGATTGGCACAAAACTCTGACACTGTGCTCTTCAAATAGATGTACTTCCTCACAGTATCTGTCCAGTGGCTGTGGCTTAACCTTTCAAACAGCTGAGGGGTGTCACATACAACAGCATCTTGTCTATGTCTAGAAAATCAAGCTTGAAACAAAGAGGCAGTCCCATGGTCTGCCTAGTAATTTTTTTTT
>CAUYQV010039451.1:0-15038 GCA_963574575.1 Galagoides demidoff | reverse complement strand
ATTAATTGATTTCTGTGTACATTGATGCCAACATGGGGTACATTGTGCTGTTTCATATACAATTTGAAACATCTTCATCAAGCTGGTTAACATAACTTTCATATCATTTGGTTAATCATTGTATCAACACATTCACATTCTGGTTCTAGAAAAGTTCACTTGTACCCTTGTTAGACGGATCATTCTTTAGAGAAGACTTGGTATGAAAATCAATGTTAAAGATCCCTTGGGAAGTTCAGCTAATCGGCACCCAGGTGTCTAACTTTCTAACCCCTTCTCATGCTCTGGACAAATGTCTTTTAATTCTTAATTTCACTGTGAAGATCTGTTACCTTAACTGGCCTGATTCTTCCTTGAAACAATGTTTCTTAAATTTGTTTCTAACTTCCTGAAGTGAGAAGCCAGTAAATATTTTTTGTCAGATTGCCTGTCCAAAGATGATCCACAATTAATATCAAACTGATGCTCTGAACCCACCATCAAAAACTCTAAAAGAGCACATGTAAGTGTACAATACATATCCAGAGGGTGCCAAAAATGCACACGCACTGTCAGAAAGGAAAAACTGCATTAAAACTGTAATATTCGATACATACCGACAGCATTTGTTACCTTGTATGTTGTGCCTTGTTTCTCCTGTAATTGCAGAAGTCATATGTGACTTGAGTATGACAATGGTAATATAGTGTTTCCCTTTCTTAAAATGTGTGTGTGGTTTTGGTACCCCCTGTGTAAGGGCATATACATATATAACTGGTTTCATTGTTTTTACTTAATTGATAGAACAAATCAGCTTTAAAAGGTTTCCAACTTTTCTGCTTGTTTCTTTCAATGATGTTGGCTTATAGCCAGTTAAGTCTTTCAGAAGAATCAAAACTCATCATGGACACACTTACGAGATTCAATGGGTAAATTTTAGCCATATTCTTTGATTAAATACTGCCCAACAATTCTCATTTTACTTTCCAGAAGAAAACTCTTCCCCTGTAAAAGTCTATTGCATTACTCTATTATGAGAGCTTTCTCATATGCAGACTGAGGAAAGCACTCCGGCATTTAGAAGACAACCAGTCTCCACACCCTTCCTCAGTGGGCGCCGCCATAATGACTACATTTAAGGAAATATCAAACGTTTCTTTGCGGGTGTGTCCTAACACCTGCTATTTGTCAGATCCTTGGAAACCCTAATTACCAGCTTTTGAACACACACCTCAGAAGAATGTAACAATGCATTCAGAGTGCTGTGTTCTGGAGATGGAGCCTCTCAAACTCCACTAAAGAGCAAGGGCACTCATCACTCTGAGCAAGAAGGGAGATTGAGGGAAACCCCCCCCCCCATGCAGAGTTGGCACAAACATCAAAAACTCTAGTTGCTGGCAACAGACCTGAAATGGCCAGTTATCAGTTTCCCGGGTAACATGCCAACTAAACAGCTCTGGGACACAGTAACAACTGTGATGGTCGCTGCAAAGCTTGCCTCCTGGCCACCCGGGTCAGCACCAGCCATGCCACAACAATCACAGCTGGGTGGCAATGCTTAAAGGAGTGGAGTAGCTGGAAAAAATCAGAAGAGCTGCTCCTGACCATCTCAGAGTTCACAGCGGAGTGCTGAGAGACCAATACACAGCCACCTCCTCATCGGGAGCAAAGCCCAATCCCTGTCTCTTGCCCGTTTAGACGCTCAAGAAAGTTACAAGGAAACCACTTGAATTATTGAGAACACTGGATGTCTAATAAAGCCCTGGGGATCAGAGAGTCGTTCTAATCCCCCAACAGGTCTGTCCCTACGTGTCACCATCACGGGGGCTTTGTTCAGCTCTTCCAAGAGATTCCCATAAATAAACTAATTTAATTATAACGGAGTTTTTTGAAGCTTTTTCATTAATATGAAAATTTCTTCTCCAAAATAAGGAGTATAGAAGTCAGTTAGGAGGTAGAATTGCTTCTAGCACCCTGGAATTGGCAGGTGACCCACCTGCCCACCAGACACCCACATCCTAGTGCCTGGACCCAGTGGGCATGTCAACACACAGCAGACAGGACTTTGCAGATGTGATTTAGGTTACGGGCCTTAAAATGGAGAGATTATGCTTGATTATTCCCTGTGGCTCAATCTATTCACATGAGACCCTAAAAACAAAGAACTTTCTGTGACCGGGGGCAGAGGACAGAGGACAAAATTCAGACTGGAAGGTCAAGAGGGAGCTGCTGTGCTGGCCACGGTTTGACGGAGAGGCCAGGTGAGACAGGACTGTCCTCTGTGATGGAGGACAGCCTAGATGGCAGCCAGCAGCGCCGAGCAACGCACTCGGTCGGCAAAGTGTGTGCGCTGGGGACTGGGTTCTCCCGCAGCCTGCAGCACAGAGCCCAGGCCGCCATCTGACCTCCACGCACAGAGATGGCAGGTGTTGCTGGGGGCAGCCAGGCTTGTCGGGAATTTTGAAGACAACGAACGGAAGACCACTGCAAGTATTTTCAATAAGTATTCTGAAATTTTCTCATAAATAAGCCCGTCCATCTGTGCATGAGGATTTGAGCTCACTGCTGGGAAAGGAGAGGTTATCCGACTCTGCCAAGGATCCAGAGTCCAGTTTGTAGGGACAGAAGGCCTCGCCGAGTGCCTGATGCATCCCCGCCAGCTGACGCCAGGCATCATGTCCGATGGGGCTCCGGCACTCACAGACAGGCCAGCAATGAAGACATGTCCCCGTCCCCATCTGGGTCACCTCCACAGCATCACGTGAGGCCTGCTGAAGAGGGCCCCTGCACACCCGCCCCCAACCTGGCCACCTCCCACCACGCTCTCTGCCCTTCTCTCATGCACTTGCCAGCACACCCCACTGACCACAGAGGGTTTTGTTTAGTGCAAATGTCCTGACAAAGGTTCCCATTCACATGTTAGCAAACTTTTAACCCATTTCCTTCTGCCAAATATCTAGAATAATCATCCCCAAGGAAGTAAGGGCATCCTTTGGGGCTGGAAAATGGCTTAGAGGACAAGTCAGAGAAACACAGGAGGCGCTGGGGAGGCAAAGCTGAGTGGGGCGCTGGGGGGGGGGTAAAGCTGGACAGGGCACACAGGGCCTCCGGAGACTCACCCAAGTGGGAACTGACATTGGTGCAGCCCTTGGGGTCCCTGGGCCCATCCCACTGCGAACGTTGAAGGCCCATAAATCAATGTATGTTTTCTTGAGTTTAAGCTACGTTTGAACTGTTTCTTCTCTATGTCTAGGGGACCCTGCCGGACTTGTTCTAGGGTTTCTATGGCTCAGGGTGGCTTGTGTCCAGCCCGTGCACCCTGGATGTAAACACAGGTGAGACTCGCAGGCCTGGCCCTCCCATCTCTCATCTTCCTCCCTGTGTCCCGGTGTCCCCAGCTCTTTAATCTTTCTGACCAACTGGAAAAAAACACAGGCCTGGGAGTCCTTGGAAGCCAGGTGTCCAAGCGAGAGCAGGTGCCCCGGCCGCTGTCCCACTACCTTCCACTGTTTTTGAGCTCTAACGTAATATATTGAATTTCTGTCTGTCACTTGAAACCAAATGAATCCTAACAACACTGGGCTGTTGGGAATATTCTGGTGCCAACCTGTGTTAACAAACGTGATTTGGGGGACGTCACTCATTGCTCAGACTGTGACTCCTCCACAGAGAGGCACACTTACTTCTCTGGGTGTGGGAGTCACAAGAAAAGACACCAATGTGGTTGTATCTTCCCTTCTGTGTGGACCCTGACCCGTGTCCATCCACGGGGGGCTCTCGGCCTTCTTTCAGAAGTCCGCTGCTGCCGCTGAACGAGAACCTCCCTCCCTGAGGCACTGCCTGCGTTGACATTGTTGTTTCACAGATTTCCAAGCTCACCTGACAGAGTTCCCGTGAGGTCTAAATTTTAATTTCTAAAATGAACTTCTCCTGCCCAGGTGAGCAGGAAGTTGGGTCTTTGCTCTGGTCCTCAGCCACATGCTTTCTGCCCGCCCGGAAGTTGGGGACCTGCCTCTCTCCGTGCCCCTCCCTGGAAGCACTGACCCCAGAGAGCCCTGTCCACTGCCCTGTGCTGCTCAGCCTTCATCCATCCCGGATCCAGCAGCTTCTGGAGCTGTCACGGGCCCCTGGGGTCTAGGGCACCTGAGAGAAATGTTTCCCTGACCTGAGGGTGCCAGCAGCTTTTATGAGTTAGCCTGAGTATTCTGTGGTTTTGAAAGAACAAGGCTGCCTGATAAAATGGACCCAAGCTTTTGCTGTGTTTGTGTGTATCAAAAAGCAGTGTGGAGTCAGCCAGAGCTGGACCCAGGCAGCAGGGGAAGGCCACCTCGCTGCCATTGCTGTCGGTTGTGGTCAGGGGTGGACACGGGCACTGGCCAGTTAGAATTAAAGTTCCACTGAACAATGCAGAGCTCTGTCTGAACCAGGGCCCACAGATCTTTGTGTGTTTCTCAGAGTCATTTCCACACGTATCTTGGATAGAGAGCTAAGCCACCTGATTGGTTTCAAAGTGCCCCTTACCAAGGGTGGCACTGGGGCTGGGTTGCACATGGTGAATGTCTGGAACAGAATAAAACCAGCCTCCCTGGACCACATGGTACTTATTCTCTTTCAGCACGTGGTAATCTTCTTTCCCTTTTTCCTCCTCCTGCTTCTCCTCATCCTCTTCCTTTTCCCATGGAAATATATCATTTGTGTGCTACTTAAACAGGCTTCTCATAAAATATCAAACAACTAAAAACGAATCAAACCAAAAATCAAATGCAAAAGAATAAAATCGAGAAAGCAGGCAGGCCCTGACGAAAGCTTACTACTTTCCTACAGAGATGTGAGCATGTCAACCCCCGCCCGCCCCAAGGACAGTCCTCAGAGAAAGGAAAGCCAGCAGCTGGGCGGAGACGGGCAACCGCCACTTAGTACAAATCATTTAGAACCAAAAAGATTCTTATGTTATATTTCTTATGGAAAGGTGTCAATATCAAAAGTGGAAAAAAAGAGCATAATGACCTTCATGTACACATCTCCCAGTTCAAACATTTTCAAGTCATTGCTGTTATCACTTCAATTAAATCCCTATCAACTTCTCTCTTGTTTTTATTACACTGCTATCAATTTCAGATAATATCCATACCTCTCCCAGGGTGAATTGTACCTGGAATTAATTTTTTTTAATGCCCACATAGGCTTTGCTTAATGAAACAAAGATGGTTTAGGGAAAGGTAGGAAGAGCTTTCACTCCACAACCTCTCATGGACACCAGTGAGTGCAGCGAGGCCAAGCTGACCCTAGATTTTTAAGAGGTCTGGAAACCCTTGGAACACATGCCAGCCACGACATACCAACAGTCAGGTCAGACCCCTTGGAACACATGCCAGCCACGACTTAACAACAGTCAGGTCAGATCACTGAGTCATGAGATGCTTGCTGGGGAGAAGAAACTCCCTGGCTGCCGTCCGTCCATCCTGCACCTCCCCCTGCTCTTCAGGACGAGCTGGAGGCTGCCCAGTGGAGCCCATGGAGGCGCAGTGTAGTGAGGCTGACACTTGTTGTGGTAGATCACCAGGCTTCTTGGACAAGATTTTTTAGATGGCAGAAATACAAGTGTTGTAGGAAATTTTAACATAACTCACCCAACATTCCACTAAGCAAGTGAAGATCAAAGGAACTGTCAATATATACAAAACAGAACACACACGACCCTGGCAAGATGGCACAGCTGCAGAAACAGACCTGGGATCCGGTTGCCTGGGTCTGATGCTGCCTCTACAGCTTAATGTTTCTGTGACCTGGAAAGGTTATCTTTATCTCAGTTTTCTTATCTGTAAAATGCAAATGATCCTGTATGCTGTAGAGGGTTGTCATGGGGATGAAGGGACATAATGAATGACAAACATTTCAAAGGAGAAGAGTGAAACCAACAAACCCAAGAAATTAAAATTGACAAATGTCTAGCGAATGTAGATGGAAAGAGGGTGGAGAAGGGAGACTGAGTAATAAAAAGGGAAGGGAGACGTGGACAGCAAACATCACAAATGAGAAGGGTGATATAACGACAAACGTAAAGAAAAATTAGTCTAAGAATATGGCACATAATGTAAACTTCTGAACAAATAAAGGTGAAAATCTTGGAGAGATAACTGCGTTCTGGTCACCAGCCCTGACTCCAGACAGAACAGAAATCCTGAATAGACCAAATAGGCACCAAAAACAGTGTAAAAGCATCGTTCCCAACACAGGCACAAAACAAATTGTTTACATTTTTTTCTTTTTATCTTTCAAGTAACTGATACCTCTTATGATATTTTAAAACTCTATAGCGCAGGAACAGTCAATATTGGTTCCGTTTATTAGTTCTGCAGTGAGATTATTTCTGTCCTTGCTTTATTTCTTTAGTTTTGTGGTTCTCCTTTTTCATCAAATTTTGTCATTTTGTCTTAGAAGTGGTATCTCACTTTATTGAGTTAAATTCTCATAAAGGTATTCTATAGAAATAGGAGAAATTTCTAGGGTTTGGAGAAATTTCTTCTGTCCTTGAATTATTCTGTTTTCCAGATTACTTCTCATTTAAATAATTTATAATCGTATATATATCTTTTATAATCTAGAAGGATAAACAAAAACAGTTTGGAAAACAAGTGTAATAAAAGGAAATTTACCCTATAGGATGTGAACACATATTAAAAATGTACAATAACTACAGTTTTGTTCTGCTGGCATGAGAATAAACAGCTGATTAGTTGGAATTTTCTTAAAAAGATTTGTTGTGGCTATCCATCCATCTATCCATCCCTCTGTCCATCCCTCTATCCATCCACCCATCCACCCATCCATCCTTCTATCTATCCAACTGTCCATCCCTCTGTCCATCCCTCTATCCATCCAGCCATACGTCCATCCATCCATCCTTCTATCTATCCCTCTATCCATCCCTCTATCCACACATCTACTCATCCATCTACACAGAGGTGTCCAACCTTTTGAATTCTCTGGGCCACATTGGAAGAAGAAGAGTTATTCGGAGATACACATTGAATACACAAACCTTAATCAAGCTGATAAGCAAAAGTAAAGGTCCACACATAATTTTTGTGCTATCCTCCACCATAGATAAGCAAAAAAGTCCTCACATAATAATCATAATTATTCAGTGGCCCATTCAGAGAGTCTTTTAAAATCATTTATTAAGTCCCAAGTTTGCAATCACTAATATAGAAAATGTGCATATCTAAGTAATAAAATGACTTTTTTGATTTTTTTTATTATAGAAGCAAAAGCGGGCAACATAAATTTAGTGGGATATTTGACACTGTATTTGAGAAATTAATGCATCAATATCTGGTTTGATAGAAGTGGTTGCAATTCTCAGGGAGTTCTCCAGGAGCTCGTCAGACATTTTGGTTCCAGTTTTACTCCTAATGTGCTTCATTCTTGAAAATAGTTGCTCACAAATGTAGGTGCTGCCAAGAAGCAATGACACAAGTGAGGCGTGATTGTAAAGTGAAGGGTATTTGTCTCTGGGAAGACAGGACTTCTGCAAGTCCAGTAAAGAGACGTGACCAAATTTTTTTTGTAGCGGAGTGTCAGATTGCAGCTCTGTGTGTTCTATTTGAGAACTAGCAAGTAACAGATATATATTGACTAAAAATGGAGTCACAAATGCTCTGAAATATTGATTATCTTCCCAGAAATCTTGAAATCTGTTTTCAAATTCTTGTATCAAATCGAAAAGCAAGGCTGTATTTATTTTACTGTTCAGGCCTGTGTTTAGCTAATGTGTCAAAACGCATAAAAATTTTGCCTAAATTTGAGCTTGTCATTTCAGTTTCACTTAGAACGAGGTTATGGCTTGAAACATTGTATCGATAAGTTGTTTTTCACCTTGAAGACAAATGTGATCTCCTTTAAATGAGGATTAAATCCACTAAAAATGCTAACTCTGTAATCCAGTTTTCATGGTCAAATTCTGGCACAAATGTGGGTTTTGATACCATAAACCACTTGGTGATATGTTGCAATCATAAAATCTTTCCAACATTTGGCCTCGACTTAGCCACCTTACCTCTGAAAAGTGAATGATGTAGCCACATCAGCATCAATACTTTTAAAGAATTCCTGGAACTGGCAGTGATTCAATCTCTTGGCCCCTGTGAAATTCATAGTCCTGATGATGACAATTTGCACAACATTATCCATTTTTAAAGCTTTTGCACATAAATTTTCTTGATGTTAATTATGCAAGGATACTTCACCAAACATGAGTTTTGGGCAGCAATTTCCTCATCTTCTATTAACTTTACAAGTCCCTCTTTTTTTTAACCTACCATTGCTGGGGCACCATCAGTAACTATACCAGCTATATTGACAAGTGATAAAGAAAATCACTTACAAAGTTTTTACTGCTTAGTGTAAGTCTCTTGATTTATTCGTATCTTTTAATGGCACTAAAGAAGCCATTTTCTTCAATGACATTATATTTGTCATCAATACCTCTAATAAAAATGGCAAACTGAGCCATATTTGTAGCCTCGGTGTTGTCATCCATCTCCAAAGCTTAGTATTTAAAATTAGCAACTGTACTCTCCAAACTTCTTTCAAGAGACTTTCCAATTTCTTCGATTCTCCTGGCCGTCGTCTGGTGAGATAAACAGATTTTAGAAATAGCCCCTTTTTTTAGGGCAAATTATATCTGCTGTGCTTTTGGTACATTACTGAATAAACTCACCGTCAGTAGACGGTTTTGATTTTTTTGCTATCAGACATGCTACCACATAATTAGATTTTACAACAAACCCTAAGTTGTATCTTTTAAAAAACATTTTTATTGAGAAGACAGATTTCTTTTAGTTTCACTATTTTGTCCTTGCAACACAATTCTTCATATGCATTGAATTTGTCGGCACGTGTTTGCATATGATGCCGTTTCATGTTAGAGTCACTGAAAACTTGCCCAAATTCCCTACGGATTCAGCAGAGAGCCTTACTATTTCCCTCGACAAAAAAGGAATCATATCTTTCCCTTTTCACTGAACACCTTCCATCATTGATAATTTTTCTTTGAGGGGTTTCTATTTTCTTTTGAGACATTGTAGAAACTATGCTGGGATTCAAACATAATAATAGATAAGGAATTATGTTTACTTTTATTATGAAAATTGATAGGAAAATGGAACACAAGGCCTGGGCCCTTCCACATCTCATCTGCCGAGGCAGAGCAAGGTGGAGGCAAACTGTAAAGACAGGAGGGGCTGTGTGAGGCGCTGCCAGGTGGGGAAGTACCTTTAATACCCAAAGAAGCATATTTACTTGACTTCTAAATAACATTAAACACCTAACTTTGGGACGGTGGGTTGAAACATTATTGATAATCGCTGCCTCGCCAAGTCACCCTGAGGACATGGAACGTCCGATGGCATCAGGTTGACTTTCTGTGCTTGGATGTGACCCGTCCTCCTGGGCTGTCACTCCTGCGCTATTCTGGGGTCTCCTTGGGAAGTAGCGTTGGCTTCTCCCTGAGGGTCTGAAGCTGACAGGAGACAGGCCTTCCAGAGGCCGCCACGCTCCACTGTTCAAAGAAAAGTTGCAGGAGACTGGAAGGACCCTGGGCGTCCAGTGGCACCTCAGCTGCCCCTCCAAATGGATCCACCAACAAGCTCCTTCCACAGAAGCCTGCGAGGTGCCTGGGCCCCGCCTGTGGTGGCTGCACTTTCCAACCTTACTGTATTGAGATATAATCCACAGACCACATAATTCATTTAAAACATGAGTTTCCATGGCTTTTAGTGGACTTACATACTCGTGCACCCACCACCCCCATCTCAGAACGCTTTCACCCTCCCCCTGCCCCTGCCCACCCCACCCCCAGCCCTGGGGAGCCTCTACCTGTTTTCTCTTCCTATAGGTTTGCTTATTCTGGACATTTCACATAACCAGAATTGTCCAATACGTGCAATTTTGTGATTGGTTTCTTTTTCATCCATCTCCTGGCATCGATCAGTATTTGATTCCTTTTGCTGTCAGATCATATCCCATTGCGTGGATATGCCGTATTTCAATTATCTGTTCACTAGTGGATAGAGGTTTGAAGAACACAGCTCCATAGACGAAAACGTTCCTGGGTCCTACTTCTTGCACTTTCATTTCACCATCAGCTGTGTCTCTGACCCTACCACTTACCAGGGTGACAGTGAACATCCATTATTAAGACACCAAGTTCCTGGTGGGGCACCGGCTGGTCCTGCCAAGAGCCCGTGAGTGCAGGTGACCCACCAGATGCTCTCGTCAGCATCTGTGGAAGCAGACCTCCACCTTTTGAAGTTTTAGACCCCAGAGTTAACAATTTTAAAACATTAATGATCGGTTGTGAGGACCAAGCAGTTTCTTGCCCTTTCTAAACAAACAAAAAATGGATTCCTCTTAACTTGCTGTTATTATAATAGCTGTGTGTCTATTTGGAAGACACAACCTGTTCCAATCTAAACAAAAACAGATTGCTGATCAGGCAGCCCTAAATATTCTAATTCGTTGATCGATGCTTACACTTTCCTCCAAGCATCCCCACTCTGCCCTCAACGCCTGGGATTGTCGAGAGTTGTGTGGGAGGATAACAAGGCAAAATTACTAGAACTCCACATCTCCCTCTCATCGGCACCTCTGCTGAGGTGTGAGGACGCACTCAAGTTGGACCAGTGAATGCTGGAAAACACCTGCAGGGGAGAGAAGGGGAGGCCGCGACCAAGAGCCCACTCTACGGACAAAGCCAGTAAAAGAACTTAATCTCTAGCGAACACGATAACCCCTCTTCTCTTGTAGAATGCTCTAGTGGGTTGCCATTTATGGAGGGGAAGCACCTATCAGGAGCTTTCTTTCAGCTTTAAAGCTACACTTCTTGGAAGAGTCCAGGGATATTAACGATCTGTCAATACTCTCTACCTCTCTCTTACTCCCTCCTAACACATATCACATCTGCCTGCCTTTGGAGCAAGGCTCTGTTGTGTGTCTGGTGCAAATCATCTTCTGGGTAAGGTGTGCACATTTTATGGTACTTTATATAGACCAGCTGGAGTGAAATAAATACAGGAGATGCAAAGCTCAAAGTGACAGATTCCAGATCTGACGTCTTCTGCGGCTTTGAGCTTCAGGCGCTGACAAATATTCCGCGCGTACCGACTTTCCCTGAGGAGGAAGCGTAATGATGTTTATGTTACGCAATATGTAAAATATTTATACCGTGGCTTCAACACAAACTGACTGTCATTTAAATCAGGAGGTCCTGCTCGCAGTGAAGACGGGTAACGTGACCGGCGCTGCTCTTTGTAGGCAAAGGGGAACCCAATGCGAAAAATGATCAGCGTATGCACAGCTTGAGTTTCCACCAATGCCAATTTTTTTTGAGAATAATAGTTATGGGAAAGGTTTTTAATGTGCTTGCTTCTTTTAGAATTGCTAAATTACCGAGGAGGGCAAAATGTATGCCTTCCTGACTATTGCCCTTCTCTCTGGAATGGAACAGTCTTTTCTTTTGACAAACCATTCTTTCATGAATACCCTCTTCAATAGCATTTAGTTATCATTATTAATAAATTGTTACAGTAATAAATTATATTTTAAACATTTTATTAAATGCAGTTCTCATGTACTTAAAATAAATTGCAAAGCCGGCTTTTTTTACGGTTTTTAATATATATGGTATGACACAATGTGCTTTTAATATATTTAATGCTATATTCTTTCAAATCTAAGTGTGTTGTACTTTTATGGAACTTACTTTATATTCCTTTCTATATGGAAAATGTATTACTTTTTAATACGGGCTCATTGTGCAGTGCCATTAGGAAATACAGCGCGGTTCTTAAAAGTGGTAACTTTCAGAATTTAAGTACATTAAGTGTGGGGGAGGGGAAGAAACTGCATTATGGTAACATCAAGCATCTAATTGAAACTGACAAAAGCACGAGGAGGAATCTCACTCTGACATTGTAATGGCATTCACATTTGCATTGACATCATAACAGTCTAATGCTGGCGCACGAGACACTTCCACTGACAAAAAAAGACTCCCCCTGACATCCTGCCACTTTCACACTTTCTTTGGACATGCTATCACTGTCATTCAGGATAAAGATAAAAATATTATGAAAAACATCTTTAGTCCGGGATTATAGACACTTTCCACAGTTGGAGTATGGCGGTCGTATTCAAGGGCTCCTTACTGTTCAGTTTCCAGGATGCCCTGTCTCCCTTTCCAGGAGTCCATCACCAAATTCTCAAATTTGATTTCTGTGCAAAAAAGATTTTTTTGCCTAGATCCTTAAGGCAAAAAGATCCATGCTGCTTCTTTTGAAGCTGTGGTAAATCTTTCAGGTCCGTGGGTGTGAGACGGTGAAATCAGATAACAGGTAGAGAATGTGCCCCAATGAAGGGAAGAACTAATTTAAAGGGACTCATTGGATCCTATAATTACCATGGATAATTAAATTACTAACCAACCCCCTAACTAGTTAAGTTAGAGAACCACCTTTCCAGGTAGAAAGTCTGTTCTTCAGCAGCCTGGAGGGGTCCAGGCCCAGGTGCAGTAACAGGACTTCAGAACTAAGCCCCTGAGATGCTGCCTAGAAATTGAGCCTCAGTCCAGCTGGAGCCCCCCTGCAGGCCTTGCTGGCCCTCAGTCCAGCTGGAGCCCCCCCTGCAGGCCTTGCTGGCCCCTCACCTGGCCTGGCCTCTGCCTCTGGGCCCCTGTCTTGGCCCCTGCTGGCTGTGGATTGGCCCCTCTTCAGCCAAATTTGCTATGAGACCAGATTCTCCCCAGCACAGAATATGGATCTGACCTCCTACCAGCTGTCCATTTCAAAAAACTACCTCTCACGTTAGACCCCATCTCATCTCCCAGCTCATTCATCACAAGTAGGTCAGCAGCTTCACCTGGCCGTGTCCTCTGAAATCACCTGAGCAAACACTTTCCTTTTGACACGTGAGATCCATGAATTGGAGGTGAGTATCTCTCTCACTCACTGAGTCTCCGTCTGTTTTCATCAGGTGCTTGTCAGGCATCAGCTCCTCACCTAACTCTGCCACAGAATTCATCAGAGAATAAGGACAAGACTCTGGGATCAAGGAGCCCAACCACACACAAGTAACTGACCCACAAATAAAGGATATGAGATAGTAATCATGCTGAGAGAAAGGCCAAACGAAGAAATGAAGCTGAACTGAGGAAGAAGAATACTTTCTCAACATGATCCCAAAAAGTTCCTCTTACATGGAAGACTTACAGTAAGTATGAGAGCCACGAGACGCGAGAAGAGACCCAGCTGCAGTGCAGGAGGGGCCCAGGGCATGAACAGCAAGGCTGGGCGCTGGGCAGAGCCTGACCAGGCCTGTTCCCCTAGATGTGAGGGGTGGGCGAGATGTGGGGGGAGGGAGGAGGAATGGAGGGCAGTTCTGCCTTTCCTGTGTGTGTCTGCCACATGTGTGGACGGTGGGCCATTTACTGAGATAAGAGCGCCTGAGGCAGGCAGAGGTGAAGGTGGCATGGCATGCGAGTGCCCGTGAGGAAGGAGGGCAGCAGTCACGTACTCCATTTGGAAATGCCATATTTGAGATGTCTGCGGACTCCAAGCAGAGATGCCCAACAGACAACTGGGTAGTTAACTTTGGGAAAGAGAATGAGAGAGAACCCACACAAGGGGTGAGACACGAGGTCACAGGCCTAAATCTCAGGGACACCAAAATGGGGAATCAGGTTGAAGAGAAAATCTTAAGAAGTCCCTGAAAGAGACACATTGACAGCATGGAAAGCTGAAGAAGGTCCAGGGAGGTGAGGGCAGTCATGTGGCTCTATGATGGGCACCGCGGGGCTTCCAGGGAGTGCTGGGGTGAGACACACCAGATGGCAGCTGCTGGGTGATCCGGGGAGGGTGGGGTGCAGCACCACGTGTGGAAAGCTCTGTGAGGAGGGCTGAGAAGGGGAGGGGAGAAATGGAACTTTTGCTGGGAGAAAATACAGAATCTAGAAGCTTCTGTTGATTTCAGTGATTTATGCTCTCATAACATCTGAATTACATCTAACGTCAGTGGTTCTGCAATCACCCAGTGTGATCCAGTAAACACCTCCTGGGGCAGAACAGGCCTTTAGTATTTACATTTTACTAACAAAAACACTGATGCTTGGGAAGATCTAGATGCGTGTCTACTGTCCAGGACGAGCTTCAGGAGCATGGGTATGACACACAGTATGTTGTTGTCCCCCAAAGATAAGGCCGCATCCTGTTAGCTAGAACCCCGAGCATGTGAGCTTATTTGAAAAAGTATTTTTTGCTGATGTAATTAAGTATCTGGCAATAAGATTATCCTGGACTATCCAGGAGGACACTAAATCCAACCACAAGTGTCCTTATAAGAAATAGAAAAGCAGAAGAAAAAAAATCATTTTACTATAAGGATGTTTGTACTAGAATGCTTACTACAGCTTAATTCACAATCATCAAGATGTGGAAAGATCCTAAGTGTCCATCAGGCCATGAATGAACAAGTAAGTGGTGATATGTGTATACCACGGAATGCCATTCAGCCATAAAAAGATGAAGATTTTATATCTTTTGTACTTACCTGGAGGGATTTGGGGAATATCCTCCTTAGTAAAGTCTCACAAGAATGGAAAAGCAAACATCCAATGTGCTCAATACTCATATGAAATCAGTAGATGAACAACTACACCCTCCCACATGAGAGAAAACCGCAACCACACTCAAACAGGGTGGGAGTGGGGAGGAAAAAGGTGGGGGGGTCCAGCATGCTGCCACAGAACAGGTACAACATAGGGCCACACACACGCCTCCTGGGTGAAGGGCTAAACTGCAACCTGGACTTTACCTAACAAATACAAACAATGTAACCTAATAATTTGTACCCTCATATTAATCTGACATTTTTTTTTTTTTTGAGACAGAGCCTCAAGCTATCCCCCTGGGTAGAGTGCCATGGCATCACAGCTCATAGCAACCTCCAACTCCTGGGCTCAAGCGAGTCTCCTGCCTCCGCCTCCCAAGTAGCTGGGACCACAG
>CAUYQV010039447.1:0-11619 GCA_963574575.1 Galagoides demidoff | reverse complement strand
GAAAAAAAATCCTTCTACCACGAGGACACCTGCACTACACTAGACTGTTTATCGCAGCTCAATTTACAATCACCAAAATGTGAAAACAGCCTAAATGCCCACCAGCCCAGAAATGGATTAACAAGCTGTGGTGTATGTATATGATGGACTACTATTCAGCCATTAAAAAAGATGGAGACTTTACATCCTTTGTATTAACCTGGATGGAAGAGGAACACATTATTCTTAGTAAAGCATCACAAGAATGGAGAAGCAAGAATCCTATGTACTCAATTCTCATATGAGGATAGTTGATGACCTAGTACATGGTAGGGGCTGGGGGAAGGGGAGAGCAAAGGGAGGGAGGGGGGGAGTCATGGTGTGTGACTCACCTTTTGGGGATGGGACACAATTATAAGAGGGACTTTGCCTAGCAAATGCAATCAATGTAACCTGGGTCTTTGTACACTCAATGAATCCCCAACAATTAAAAAAAAAAAGGTAGCTGCTAGTATTACTACTATTACTATTAATTATTATACTTTCTTTTCCTGTCAAGTATATATCATGATTTCTTAACCTTTACTGAATGACTTCCTGTTTGTTACTTTTTTAGGGGGTACAGGTAATGATGCATGCATACAACGTGTAATGATCAAATAGGGATAATTAGGGTATCCATCTCCTCAAACATTTATCTTTTCTTCATGTTAGGAATGTTACAAATCTTCTAACTCTTTTGAAATATATAATGAATTATTGTTAACTATAATTTTTGTTCTGTACTATCAATACTAGAACCGATTCCTCTACCTATTTTTGTACCCATTGACCAACCTCTCTTCATACCCCCTTTCTCGCCTGTCCTTTGCAGCCTCTGTAACCACCATTCAACTCTCTACCTCCATGAGACCAATTTTATAGCTCCCACATTTGAGTGGAAACACACAATACTTGTTTTTTTCTGCGCCTGGCCCATTTCACGTAGCATAATGACCTCCAGTTCCATCCATGTTGTCGTATATGACAGGATTTCATTCTTTTTGGTGGCTGAATAGGATTCACCACATTTTCTTTTTATTTCTTATTCTTACAGGTAATTCTGCAAGGAGCATCCTCAGGCATACAACTGTTTCTTTGTCAAAAAATTATTTCTTCAGATTAAACTCTTCAGATTAAAAGAGGCAGCATGGCTAAGTTGGGTCCCCTCCTGCTTCTACTTAACATTATGACTTTTTAAGACCCAATTCACCTAAAAAAGCCTTCTTTTACTCCCCAAAAGTATTAATCTCCCCCAGCTCCGCTTTATCTAGAATATACCACCTCTCTCATCAGTATTGCCAGGTCCTCTCCCTCAGTCAATTCCCACATAGTCCCAGAGGGATTTTTCCAGAAATACATGTCAAGCACTGTGCGGGGAGAGGGGGGAGAGGAGGACTTATTTATTTTTTATTTTATTTTTTTGTTGTTGAGACATAGTCTTACTTCGTTGCCCTTGGTAGAGTGCCATGGTGTCACAGCTCACAGCAACCTCAAGCTCTTGAACTCAAGCAATTCTCTTGCCTCAGCCTCCTGAGTAGTTGTACTACAGGTGCCTGCCACAATGCCTGGCTATTTTTTTTTGTTTAGTAGGCCCAGGCCAGGTTCAAACCCATCAGCCCCCGTGCATGTGGCTGGTGTCCTAACCACTGAGCTACAGGCATCCAGCCTGAAAAGGAATTTTTTAATGCCTAGAGAGTGTAAATTGGTACAAGGCAAAAAAAGGACGATGGGAAAACTTATTCCCTTTGATCCAACAATCCTACCTCCAGAATTATATTCTGCAGATGTACCCAAACATGCAAAATGCCATATCTCCAAGTTATTAAGCAGTGCTTGTAATAATAAAAAATCAGAAATCACAAACAGGGGATTATGTAAACAAATCATGATACATGCATACACTGGAATATCACTTTATTGTGAACAAAGAATGGGGAACATTGGCTCAGCGCCCATAGCACAGTGGTTATGGCACCAGCCACATACATCAAGGGTGGTGGGTTCGAACCCAGCCTGGGCCAGCTAAATAACTGCAACAAAAAAAAGAGCTGGGCGTTGTGGTGGGTGCCTATAGTCCTAGCTACTTGGGAGGCTCAGGCAAGAGAATTGCTTAAGCCCAAGAGTTTGAGGTTGCTGTGAGCTCTGATGCCATATCACACTACTGAGGGTGACATAGTAAGACTCTGTCTCAAAAAAAAAAGAATGGGGAACATCTTTATGTAGTAAAATGGGGCCATTTCAAAGCTGTATATAGTTATGTTTTGTTTTTTTAGAAATGGGGTCTCACTCTGTTGCCCATGCTGGAACTCAGTGGCATGATTATAGTTCACTGCAGTCTCAAACTCCTGGGCTCAAGAGATGAGCCCTACCTCAGCCTCCTGAGTAGCTAGGACTATAGGCACATGCTGCTAACTTTTAAATTTTTTTATAGAGATGAGGGGGGGTGTCATTATATTGCCCAGGCTGGTCTTGAACTCCTGGCCTCAAGTGATCCTCCCACTTCAGCCTCCCAAAGTGCTGGGATTACAGGTGTGAGTTACTGTGACTAACCCCAAGCTATGCTGGGGCTATCCAGAAAGTATCCAGCCACACGGTCCCTAATTTTCATATTACATGGCTGGATACTTTCTGGACAGCTCTCGTATATAATTTCAAGTGCAAAACAAGGTGCAAAGCACTCATCATGTGTTTTGAAAACAAAAGAGAAAGCCTTTCTGTGCTACCCAGAGAGGAGTCCATACAGCATTGTTCTGGATTCCCACGATAATTTAAAGGGAAACTTTCACAATGTCCAGAGCCTTTGATGTCCTGCAAATAAAAGAGGAGAATGTCCTCAAAGACCTTGCAGCATGGAGCCCACTTAGTTGGCACCACCATTGACTTCCAAATGGAACCTACCAAAGGAAAATGATGGCTTACATCATAAATAAGTGTCATTCCCTCCAGGAATTCTGGCCTGTGCACTGTGCTAAGTTTGCCACTGGAGTCACCCTGATCGCTCCCGGAACCTTCACTGACCAGATCCAGGCAGCCTTCTGGGAGCCGCATCCGCGGGTAATTACTGAGCCCAGGGCTGAGCACCACCCTCTCCCAGAGGCATTTTACTTTACCTGCCTACCTTTGCTCTGCGTCACACAGAATCTCCTCTGTGTTATGTGCCATCTGTGCAATGACAAAGGAACAAGGGAGCTGATGGGTGGGTCTGATGTGGTGGACGCTGGCCCTGGAAGTTCTGTGCAGGTGTGGCACCATCTCCCGTGAGCATCCACGGAGCTCATGCCTCAACTCAGCTTCTACAGAGATCCCGAGGAGATTGAAAAGGAAGAGCAGTTGCCGCTGAGAAAGCTGTGACCAAGAGGGAACTTCAGGGTGAATGGACTGCTCCAGCTCCTGAGTTCACTGCTACTCAACCCCAGGCCTCAGAAAGATCTGAAGGGAAGCAGGTGCCTCTCTGCCTACTTGGCGGTTCCCTGCTAAAGACTGAAGAGCCCAGTCTCCCACTGCTCAGGCCACCGAATGGGTAGGAACAGCCGCTGAGTGGTCTGAAGCTGTTCCTCCACAGGCTCTTAATGAAGATGGAAATAAGGTTGGTGGAAAATAAACAGCAGGTTTTCAGATCAAAAAAGAAGAGAAAGACTACACATATATAGTTTCTCAAATTTATGTAAAATACTTTGGACAGATAGATAAGAAACTGGTAACACTGGTCACCTCTGAAGAGAGTATTACTAGGTGGCTGCCAGGTGAAGTCAGAGAGATTTTTTAGTTGCTTTCAAATTTTAAACTATGCGTATGTATTATCTATTTAAAATAATAATAGAAATGAAACAGGTTATGGGGACACAAAACATTGCTATGTGTTGCAACAAGAGATGACAGAGAAATTCACCTTTTTAAGGAAATTGCTCTTCCGTTGGGGAGAAAAGCCTTCTCAAGTTCTTTTGGTCCCTCCCCAACCCGCCCAGCCCCCGCCCCAGCCCAGTCTGCAGGAAAAAGGTTAAAACCACCACAAAGTGAAAGATGACCTCTTAAGGTGAAGAGGTAGTTCCAATTTTATTTTATGTTAGTAATTAATTAATTTATTTTTTAAGACAGAGTCACTCTTTGTTGCCGCTGTAGACTGCCATGGCGTCATAGTTCACAGCAACCTCAAACTTTTGGGTTCAAGTGGTTCTCTTGTCACAGCCTCCCAAGTAGCTGGGACTATAGACACTCACCACAGTGCCTGGCTATTTTTTAGAGATGGGGCGGGTCTCAGGCTGGTCTCAATCTAGTGAATTCAGACAATCCACCCACTTTGGCTTCCCAGAGTGCTAGGATTACAGGCATAAACCACCACGCCCAACCTGGTAGTTCCAGTTTTAAATAATTCTTTACCTCTTGTTCTCTTTCCTTTTCTCACCCTCTAGTTCCCAGGTACCCTTCTAGGAGCTCCTAAGAGATGAGAGTCTGGGGCAGTGGGAACTAGACGGTGAGGAAAGGAAAGAGAACTTAGATCTAAATCAGAATGGAACCCAGGGCTGAGAGGGCTCCCCGTGATCTTGGTTTGTTTTTGTTTTTGTTTTTGAGACAGAGCCTCAAGCTGTCCCCCTGGGTAGAGTGCCATGGCATCACAGCTCACAGCAACCTCCAACTCCTGGGCTCAAGCGAGTCTCCTGCCTCAGCCTCCCAAGTAGCTGGGACCACAGGTGCCTGCCACACGCCTGGCTATTTTTTGGTTGCAGCTGTCATTGTTGTTTGGCAGGCCCTGGCTGGATTTGAACCTGCCACTTTAGGTGTATGTGGCTGGCGCCTTAGCCACTTGAGCCAGAGGCGCCAAGCCCGTGATCTTGTTTTACAGGAGCCTTTACTATTGAACATGTAGGAGGTGTGAAGGCTAAAACTGTTTTAGTGCCAAAGCTGAGCTCTTTTGCAGTGGCCTCCCTTCCCTTGCTCACCGGCCACCTCTGCCCCCATATATTATACAGTTTGAAAGCTAAGCACCCTTTACAGAAAAGGAATTTGTCTTCTCTTCTTCCTTTTTTGATTTATTTTCATAATTTTGATTTCTAGACTCTAGATTTAGTAGGTCATCAAGTTTTCTGTTAAAGAACTAGAGAACAGCGGAACTAGTGGAGAGAAAGAAGGAAGTACGATTGAGGAAGCCACAGTAGGAAAAAGAAGGGTTTTCTCAAAACTACAAGAGGTCAGAGAGAATAGAGGGAGGAGAAGAAAGTGAAGGGGGCTTACCCGAGTGCCCCGACAGCTTGGGAGCTGGTCTGGGGCCATTTACCAAAAAGAGGAGAGCTTAAAGTTCACTTGAGACAGATGAGTGGAACTAGCAAAGAGGGGCATTGAGAGATATTCTTGAGCACCAACGAGCAAAATGAGACCTGAGTCATTGCCACAGATCTCTTAGCCATGACCAGAGAGAGAACCTCCCGTGCCTGCACCAAACTCCTCTGTGCACAATGTTCCGCTGTGGGCAGCTGGAGAACGTGCCACTCCACTAGCAACTGACACCTCCCCAGATGCTGCCGAGTGGGACAGATGCCCACTTGTACCATACAACTTTGACATCGACCTGTCCGCTACCCAAGAGGGCAGATCCCTGCAGAATTCTCCAGGACAAACCTTACAGCCCCAAAGCAGGGAAGTAGGGCCTTGGGCCCAGTGGAGTGAGTGGTGACAGGAAAGCTCAGGGCATCTGTACTTGGTGAGGAGCGGGGATAGTAAGAAAAGTGGAAAGTGAACGGAACAACCTCAGACCCTTGAGAGATAGGACAATGGTTTATGACACCACTGTTACAGGTGGACGGGACAGTCTGAATAGGAGCTGTGTGGCAATCTGATAGTGTTGCCTGCTTAAAACCTCTGAATGTTTGTGTCACCCCAAAATTCATACGCTGAAAGCCTAACCTCAGTGTGACAATGATAGTGTTGGAAGTGTGATCTTTGTGAGGGAATTTAGTCATGAGGGCAGTGTCTCATCCACAGGATTAGTCCACTTTTAAGAAGAAGCCAGGCACTAGCTGGCCCTATTTTCACAATGTGAGGGCCCAGTGAGAATTTGTCAATCTGCAACCCAGAAGAAGGCCCTCCCTAGAGCCCAGTCAAGCTGGTGCCCTGTTCTCAGACTTCCAGCATCCAGATCTATGGTACATAAATTTCTGTTGGTTATAAGCTACCTAGTCTACTGTACTTTCTTACAACAGTCAAACTGATGAAGACAAGCTACGCTCTATCTCCAAGGTAAATTCCAAATTTCTTAACCTGGTATATCCGTCAGGATAGGCAAGTTATACTGTAGTAACAAATTAATCCCCGTACTCTGGTTTCTCTTCACATCACACAAATCTTTTGCTTTTTACAAATTAGTCCCCCCAATCCTAGTGTCTTAACACAACACAAGTTTATTTTTTGTTCATGGCACATATCCGATGCATTTGCGCCATCAACACAATCACTCATGGATCTCAAACTGATGGAGGGGCCGCCATCTTGGAGCTGCACTTGGAACTTGTGGCCTCCTTAGTCACTACAGTGAGGCGGGAACACTAAGGGAGAATTCACAGTCACTCTTTTATGCTTTAGCCCTGAACTGACATATGTGACTTCTGCTTATAGCCCATTGGTGAAACTAGTCACGTGGCTCCCTCCAAATGCAGGAAGACTGGGAAATGGGGAAAATAGATGAATATTTGGTGAACAGTAAATATCTCTGTTATAGATGGCATTCCAGACCTTCTGAAATCTGCGCTTAAAAGCCCCTCCACTGTCATTTCCTGCCTCTTTCCAAACTCATAATCTACCTCTGGCCACAGGAGTCTTCGTCCAGCTCCCCAGCATACCCTTCAACCTTCACTCCCCTGGATGTCGGCGCATGCTGGTTTCTGAACTTAAAATGCCCTTTTTCTACCTTCTCCAGCATTTGAAATTCTACTTCTTCTTTTAAGAGAAGCTTGAAAGCTACCTTCTCCATTCTTGATCCCTCAAAGTAAAATTAATTCACCCTTTGTGATTTGGCCGCATCGTTTTTGTACACTCCCATTAGCGCTTAGGTTCAGTGGGACCAACTTCCTGGCACCTTTCACAGTGCCTGGCGCATGGTGGGCACTAAATAAATATTTGGTGAATAAACGCTTCCACTTTAGAATTTTTCAAGTGAAACTCAAACTGTTTGCATGTCTTTCTCCACACCCATCCACCCCCCCCTTTCACCCCACCCACCCCCAGTCCCCTGCCCAGTAGACTGTGAATTCTGGATGATACAGACTAGATCTTACTCAGCACCACTTGCCCATAACCTACCAGCACTGGGACATTTTTTAGTAAATGTTTGGGGGAGATATAATAACATAATTTGTCTTATTTAAATATGAATAATGATTTTAAAATAATTGCAAATGAGTCTTTTGAAAATGAACATTGGCCAAATGTACATTACACTTCAATTTCAATGCTAACTTTAACTGGGCATTGTGGCATATGCCTGTAGTTCCAGGTACCCAGGAGGTTGAGGTGGGAGGATTGCTTGAGCCTAGAAGTTTAAGTCCAACCTGAGCACAGTAAAACCCCTATGTCTGAAAAACAAGTTTGGTGTTTTTTCTTTGTTTGTTTTGTTTTGAGACTGGGTCTCACTCTATCGCCCTGGGTAGAGTGCCATGGCATTATCATAGCTCAGAGCAGCTTCAGACTCCTGGGTTCAAGCAATCCTCTCACCTCAGCCTCCTGAATAGCTAGGACTACAGGTGTGCCTCACCATGCCTGGCCAGTTTTTCTATTTTTAGTAGAGACAGAGTCTCACTCTTGCTCAGGCTGGTCTCGAACTCCTGAGATTGAGCAATCCACCCACCCCAGCCTCTCAGAGTGCTAGGATTACAGGATCAGTCACTGCACCTGGCCTGAAAATGAAAGTTTACTTTAAAAAACAAACAAGAGTAACAAGGAAAAAAAAAAAAAAAGGAAGTACCTACAGAGTAAACTGCACAAAACACGAAGGCACTTCTAGAAGCCAGAGTCACTGATGTGTGGGTTTTGTAACAGCGTCTGGGACAAATGTACTAAACTTCTCTTGGGTTCAGTGACATCAGCCAGAGCTAGTTAGCAGCAGGGAACACAAGGCTGGAATCACATCCTGGCTTTAGGATAAGGCAGAATCAGCTCTGGATGGTGTGAGGCTCAAAGCAGAGAATCAGCTCTGGATGCTGTAGGGCTCAGAGCAGAGAATCAGCTCTGGATGGTGTGGGGCTCAGAGGTGAGAGCCGCGACCTGCTTTGCATCTCTCACCTCTGTTTGTCTCTAAGCATCTGCTTCACTAGTCTCACTAAACCCCAGCTGGTTCTGATTCTCATAAAGCAGCCACTGCAATCATCAGCTAACAGCCACCTAGTTCCCATCCCCTATCAGAACAGCACCAGCCATGTTCTTTGTTGTAATTTCAAGATCCCAGAGAAAAACTCTGATAGGCCCAGCTACTTCCTCAGTTGCCAGTATGGAAAATCCCCAGATACACATATGGCTATTTCTCACCATGACCTTTTTTATAAAGGGAGCAGACACCACAAACCAGAGACTGTCCACTAAAATCAGGAAGAAGAACCATTCTTGACAAGGTAGCGTCAGAAAGAGAGAGAACATATACATTTAAATGTCCTCTGAAAAGAACAGATGATTAGGACACATTCGGGAAGGAAAGAAAAGGCAGAACCACTTCAGTTACTCTCCCGCATGTCCCCACACATCCCCTGCACGCACCTTTGTCCAGCTCTTATCAATTCTGCCTCCTCAATCTCAGTAGCCACCTGCATCACCTCAGCTCTTACTTCACTATCTCTGGTCTGGACTATGACAACAACCTCATCCTACCTAGCCTCATCCTGGCCAACTATGACATCATGGCCCCTACATGACCCTCCTTATAAACATATAATCTGTTGTTTTCCTGTTTGAAGCTCTTCAATGACTCCCATCACCTTCCAAATTTCTTAGCACAGCCTCCAAGGCCTTCCCTGATGTGGACCCAACCTTATCTACTCTTTCTTTCCCAGATACCAAGACTTCTTCCCATTCCACCCCGCAGATACTCTATGCTTGCATGCACTCTTAAAGCATTTGCTCTCTCTGGTCCTTCTGTCTAGAGTGCATTTCCCATCCATTATCTCTGCCTGGTGATGCTACTTACCCTTCAAGGTCCAGTTCAGTGTGCCCCCTTCCTCTGTGACACCTCCATATTGCATCCAATTTTAGCTCTGGATACATCCGTTCCCCTGCAGTGTTCTTTCAGAGAAGAAGCCATGTCTCATGTATCAGCTAGCTCCCAGTTCTAAGTCTAGGTCCTGACCCACATTAGGAGTCAACAAATGCTTAAGGAAGGAAGGAGAGAGGGAGGAGAGATGGAAAGGAGGGAGAGAGAGAGAGAAGGAAGGAAGCCAGGAGAAGGGAAGAGAAATAAGGGAAGGGAAAGAAAGAAGGACAGAAAGGGAGGGAGGAAGGGAGGAAGGAAGGAAGGAAGGATGGAAGGAAGGAAGGAAGGAAGGAAGGAGCAATAAAGAAAGAACTAAAGAAAGAGCCAAGAGCTTTTTAACATTTATTTTCTTCTCCATTTACCACTAACTAATAGTGATACATTATGGCATTTCCCTGAGAATCAGTCCCCTCCTTTATAAAATAACATCTGTCCTATCCAACTCACAGGCCTATTGAAGATGAAGTAAAAAAGAAAATATGGGAGTACTTTATTAATTTCCATACAAATATTAGTTATTATTAATTGCCCATTGTGCAGCATATACAGATTCTTCTAACTAAGCAAGTCTTAGCCAACTGCCTTCACCGGTCAGACTCCCTTGCAGTGGATGGGACGTTGGAGGCTTGGGAGGTGAGGTTGCTTTATCTGTGTTTTATCAGTGACTCATTAACAGATTCTTGTGAGGTAGGTGGGGCTGACACTGGGTTCATTGGGATCACAGTGGAGCAGCTGAGTAAATTTGATGACATTTTCCATCTTAAGATACTTTTTTGTACTTATTCTAAATCTTGGATGCTCTTGTCCTCCTCATTCAAATGAATCTACAGAATACTGGCAATTATTGGCTGTTATTAATGATTTCATCCGGAATCACAAATTTTCTACTCCTCTCTCAAGTTTCTGATCAGTTTAACTGAAAAGAAGCTTGAGTCTGATATTGCAATGAGAAATGATAAAAGACTATTTCAATTTGCAGCTACTTATCTGTGTGAATCAGGATTTTCCTAATATCTTGTGTAACCAGAAAAGGCAGAAGGAAATTAGAAGCTGCACAGATGGAAGGCAACAGTTGTCATGCTGCTTATCTGGTGGGCGAAGTGGGGCCTATTTAGACCTGATGCTGTTGTAAGAAATCAAACAATGTGGGACAGACAGCAGCATGGCAAGGACTCTCTTACATGGGAGTTGATGGGCCCTTGAACGCTGGCAGGGCCTGTCTATGAGAACCAAGGCCTAAGCACCTCTGATCTGGCTGGTTTCTAACTACCCACAGGCTACACTGACCACTGAACTCAAGCTAGCCTCTGTGAGAACCCAGGAAGCCATTATCTGAGTCTCCACTGTATCCTTGCCCCGTTCATACCTTTTGCTCCACTTCTTTGCTTTCCTTAGTCAGCCAACGTTCAATAGTCACCAAGTCATCATTGTCACCAATCTGCACACATCTGGCCTGACTCAACTAGGACAATCTATTGTTCTGTCTGCCTAGTCACTTTCCACCCCCGTATCTCTGGGAATTGTTCTTCTTCCCACCCCCTCCATTCACATGAACACCATAAACACCACAGGAGCAATCATTTCACCCATGCCTTGAACTTGATCCACAACTGACCTAGATGTGGACCCTTCCCTTTATAGAGGACAATCTCAGTTCCCGGATTAATCAATTTCTTCTTCTAGAATTTTGAGAAATGGGTCTGGGAGAGATAAATCTGTCTCTATTTGAATGGCTGAACTTGGGCTTTTAAAACCCAGATACTGGGAGTGCAGGTTTTCCATGGTGTGGACAGGAAAGTAAAGAAACTGTTCTCTGACCAGAGAGAAGAGTGATAGACAGCTGTAATGATGCTGAAGCATGGCAGTGAGAGTTGGGGGGGAAAGTCCAGAGGAACTTTACATTTTGGACTATATTCCTCATAAATCTCAGTGGCATTTCCATACAAGAATTCCATGAGATTACCCTGAGTCCCCAAAATAAATCTCTGAACATTGCCTAGGCTAAGCTGAGGTTTTTATTAATTGCGAGCAAAAAAATTCTCATGAATATACATTGAGAACCCCAATTTCAAGATCTTTGTCCACCAGAATTGCCTCATTTTCTCATTAACTAACTTTACAATTATTTCAATACCAATACATGTGATACCCTTCCTCTCCTTGCCCCAAGATGATTTTGAGGGAAAATTCTAGATATCATATTATTTTTCAGTAACTATTTCATAATATATTTCTTTTTTTTTTTGAGACAGAGCCTCAAGCTATCCCCCTGGGTAGAGTGCCATGGCATCACAGCTCATAGCAACCTCCAACTCCTGGGCTCAAGCGAGTCTCCTGTCTCCGCCTCCCAAGTAGCTGGGACCACAGGCGCC